>PVJH01015577.1:0-53046 GCA_004026705.1 Nesogale talazaci
GTACATGCACAGAAAAGGATGGGAGCTCATGACACACAGAATCCAGGATCAGGAGTGGGAACAGTTATATCAGAGGGGTAGGGGGAGGAGAGGCAGTGGAAGGGAGAAAAGGGGAACTGATCACAATGATAGACATATAAACAAACATCCTTCTAAGGGGGGAAGAACAACAAGAAACATGGGTGAAGGGAGACAGAGGTCCAGGTGAGAGATGAAATTAATAATGTACAATCTATCAGCAGGTCATGAGAGTGGGGTGGAAGGGGGAGGGAGAGCTGATACCAAGGGCTCAATAGAAAATAAATATCTAGAAAAGAATGAGGCCAACATATGTACAACCATGCCCGATTCACTGATGTATGGATTGTGATGAAAGTTGTACAAGTCCCCAATAAAGTTATTTTTAAAATAATAAGGAAAAAATTGAATTTTTTAAAATAATTTTTTTTCATTTTCTAAAATCTTTCTTGCAAGTATGACATCTGGAATTCCTAAGAGAGAGTATTTTTTGTTATTTTTCTGCCCACACCGTCACAATGTATGTCTTATTTTCTTATTTCTTTGAATGTCCCAGTCACTCTGTGTTGGGAACTGAAACTTTGTTTTATACAGCAACACTTAAATTAAAAATCTTCCTCCTCGACAGCAGCAAAAAGCCTGGTCTTTCTCCCACAGAAAGGCTGCGGATTTCTAACTACTTGCCTTGTGGTTTGCAGCCCAACACATAACTGTCACACCACGAGACCTCTAGTTACCTTAAGGGCCAGTGCCTGATGGGACAGAGCTCACTCTGTCTTCAGAGCAGCATTGGTTCAAGACAACGACTCCAATCAGGCCAGTTGTCTCTTTGTTTTTATGGAGCAACAGCTTTCCCTAGACTGCACTTTACTCTTTGTGCTGGCAGATTTTGTTATATTCTTTACCAGGCTGAAGTTGGATACTTAGCACACATGAGGCATCTTCAGAAGCACAATTCTGTATTGTTCTCATGTTTCTCAGCCAGACTTCTTTCCCCTCTATCAGTAATATCATGAGACTACGGGGTTCCAAGGAGCTGCAACACAGCTGAGTGTCCCTTTGCCTAACTAATAACAATGACAATATAAATAGTCTGAGTTTACACAAAGTGTGTTTATTTCTTTGAATTTCATTAGTTTAATGCAAGTTGATACAGTCACCAAAATTAATGCAAGTAATCAGAAATTTGCTTTCAAAAATATGATCTTAACTTTCGGGGCAAAAGGTACTGGGAGGAATGGAGAAGGTGACAGACAAAATCCAAGGGAAAGTTCCTTGTGGCAGGATGAAGGTAACTAAAAGGAGGAGGATGAATACCGAACCAATCTCTCACCTCCACCTAAGCCCCAAGGGCAAAAAATGGTAGCATTGGAGACATCTTCTCTTGGTTATAAACATCCAAAGGAATTGTTTTCAAGTCATGATCTTTTTTTCTAGACACTAAGGAAGCTGTCTTTGAACACGTTCACAGTACAATTATTTTGTCTGCTTGTTAGACAGAAGAGTCTAAATAAAGCAAAAGCAAGACCCCTGAAATGATTAGAATTGTGAAATGTGTTAATAATTTGTTATGAATTTTTCATTTGGAGATCCATATATCTTTCATGACATGAAGGGTAAAGTTACAAGTGTAAATAGTAATTTTTTATTAATTAATTTATGTGATAGTACTGAAAGACTTGTAATATATATAGTTTTAAAATTTGAAAGCATTCACATTGATTTTCCATTTTTATCATAACACCAATCTTAGAGGTAAGTCATGCTTCCTACATTTTGTAGAGACTGTACCTGAGACCCAAATATCTCATAAAGTCATTGAACAAAAGATTCAAGCAAATGTTAACTGATTGCCCAATGCATTCTTTTAAAAATTGTTTTGCTTTTGTTTGGGGGGGGCATCACTGCCCTCTGGTGGTCATGGGAGCTACCCAGCGCTGCTCCTGAGAGCTGCCACTGGATTTGAACCACCAAGCCCACGGGCCACATTTCCACACTCAACCACTTAAGCCACTTAAGCCACTCAACCACTTAAGCATTGGGTTCAGCCACCCAATGCATTCTTTATGCCCCATAGTCTTATATTAAAAAATCCAGAAATTATGTGTTACAGTATCAACTCTGCCCATTGCCTTACCAACACATACATTGGAAACTCATCAAAAGCTTGGTATCTGCATATTCAGAAATTATGTGTGATTCTTAGCTTAGTTGGCCTAAAAATTTACAACTGAGATATCAGGTTTACTTGGAATCACAGAGAGACAATCAATGCTTGATGTGCAGAGTTCTCTTAATCCTGATGCCATCTCTGACACTGTGCAAGAGAGAATGATTCAATGATAGTGCATCTCTTCTCACAGTAAAAAATATTATTTTTTTTCAAAAAGAATATAAACTGCCACTTTCTGTAGAAAAAGAGCAGTGTTTGGATAATCTGAATGATATGCTTTTTTTTTTCTTTTCTGGAAAGCACGAAAGATGAAAGGTGCCCCTATTTTACCCATTATCCTTGTAAAATGATGAGATCCTGCATGTGTTCTGCTACTTCAAAGGTTTATTGGAATTCAGTTTCCAGGAGAAGAGACTGCTTGAAAACTCTTTTTGTGAAGTAGTGCAGTTCCCTCCAGGGTCTTCATTCAGCACACTTGTAGATGGCTATAACTTTCCATGTTCACCAAAATTTTAATCTAACTTTTAAACTTTCCTGCTCCCTCTTTATGAGCTTCCACAAAGGAAATCAGGCATCTCCTGTCATGATTCAAACCTATATGGAATTGACTTCTAGTGTTGTTTAAGATAGCTCCTATCACCTCAATGATCCAAAGGTACTCAAATTCTGGAAACTGATAATACTTCATTATGCAGTGTTTAGCCAGCTATCAAGAGGTGACAGATACATCATGCTCAAAACAGGAGATACAAATGCCCCCTGTGAGTTCACACAGTCCCTGGGTGGCACAAATAATTAGGCACTGGACTTTTAACCCAAATGCTGGTGGGTCAAGTTCACCCCAAGTGTATGCAGGATAGGACCTGGGGCTGATATCTGACTTCCTCTGACTTCACAAAGGAGAAAGAGGATCAAATTCTCAGCTTCAAGCAAATCTCTGCTCTCTGAGGTAGAGGTCAAATGTGACTCCACCCTTCAACCCTTCTACTAATTCTAATATCAGTCATTGCTCTCAAGGCCCTCCCTACCTCTGGACCGGGTCCAATAATCCATTGCAATAGTCCCACAGAACTCACAGACCACATTCATGCTTGTGGGCATGTCATAGTGAAATTACCCAGCTAGACTACTGGATTTGAAATGCTCAGAATGCAGTTCTTTTGGTCAGAAACAACTCGGTGTTTTTTTTTTAATCATTTTATTGGGGGCTCATACAACTCTTAGCACAATCCATCCATACATCCATTGTAAGCAAAGCACATTTGTACCTCTGATGCCATCATCATTGTCAAAACATTTTCTTTCTGCTTAAGCCCCTGGTATTGGCTCCTCCTTTTCCCACCCCTCTCCACTCCTCCCTCCCTTATGGAGTCTTGATAATTTATAAATTATAATAATTTTGTCTTATTGAATGTTGTCTTATGTCTTCCTTCGCCCACTTCCCCATTATCTGCATCCCAGGGAGAAGGCTATATGTAGATCCTTATAATAGGTTTCCCCAGAAGCAACTCTTAATCACCCAGAGCAGTGATTCTCAACCTTCCTAAGGCCAGGACCCTTTAATATATTTCCTTATCTTGTGGTGCTTCCCCCCAACCATAAAATTATTTTCATTATTACTTCATAACTGTAATTTTTCTACAGCTAGGAATCAGGCAACTCCATGTGAAATGTTCATTCAACCTCCAAAGGGGTCTTGACCCACAGATTGAAAACCACTGACCAACAGCCACACATCTCTCTAGATTTCAGCCTCTCAGTTTTGTGACCCTGTAACCTCTATCCTGACTTGGAGAGGGTTATAAAGCTCCGTTACTACTGCCAATAAATGTCCAAAGGGCAGAGCAATCTATTATAAACTTCAGCCTGAAGGCACTCAGCTCTAGTATTGAATACCAACAAACCTGACTGCTCTGATTAAGTTTTTGGAAGCACTCAACTTCTTAAGTGAGTCTTCTGTTGGAAAGCAATCAGCTTTGCTTACTCCATGAGCCAGGGACTCTCTGAACCATCTGGTGTCCTGGCTCTTGGTTTGCCTGCTTTTGGACTCCTTCTGAAGTCACAACATTGTCCCTTCAATCGAGGAAGTCCAGTGCCCAGGGATTTTGAGATACACAGCACATTCTTTACCTTTAGATGTTCTTGATGGTAAAAATAATGGCTTCTTAGTCATTTAAAATTCTTCATGCAAGCAAAATTGATCAGCTTCTTTCCTAACATTCCATACACCCTATTTGCTTATGTCCCCCTAGTCACCTGGTAGGAATTATAAAGACTATGGTGAAGAAGAAGGAGAAAAGGGAGGAGGAGAAGGAAAAGAAGAAAGCCGTGTCAAACAGTTCACTGGACAGCACAGAGATGTCTTTTGAGTCATGCCTGGTCATATACATCTGGAAGATTGCTATCTTGGAAATCCGCTGTAGTACAATTCGAATCTGCACATAGAGGGCTGCTGTGAGTCAGAATGGACTTAGTTGCACACAACAGGGAACAATAATTGAGAGTTTGCTTCTAGAACTTACTGAGAGAGGAAGGACAACAGGTCTCTAATTCAATGTCTGTATTGACGACATTGTACAAATAAGCATAAAATCTAAAAGCAAGTATAGTTCAGGGTGCTAGAAAAGGGAGGGGGTAGACTGTACACAGGTCAAGACCACTGCTCTCTATAGCAAATCTTTATTCTCAGTCTTGAAAATACTGAAAACTAACCTATCTGTTCAGACACAAAGTATAATAATTTGCAAATCTGCCTTAAGTCATCAGTGAGTACCAACATCTTCCATTAATTCTGTTTGTTGTATTAATAGTTCTTAACTAATTGAATATTTCCCATGGTGATTATTTTATCTTTATGTCTATCTCACCAGAATGATTTTGAGAATTTTTTTTCTGAATCAGTTCGTAAATATCTAAACCATTAACCATTTTGGATTTTTTGTTTGTTTTATTCAATGTAATAGAGAATAAACTGTTTCAATTTGCAGTGAATCAGGCATAGGTAGAATTGGGTGGATCCTCTTAGCCCATTCTCTGATGGAGAGTTTTTCACATAAGCAATCAGTCCTTGGTCTGCTTCTGAAGTCATGCTGGCTCACCTCCCACAGCTTTCGTTCCTGTTCTGTATCAATTTATTAATCTAGTTCATTTGCAGAATCCTTACCCTATTCCACCTCCTTCCCTAGAAACTTGATATGAACCTGTTTTCATACTTGTCCTAGTACTCATGAGTGCACACACAGAGCACAAACACAATGACCAGTTAAATGTGTTAAACAAACATCCAGAGAAGTTCATAATTTAACAAGAAAGCATTCTTATATTCCCCCATAGCTCCATTGATTTAAACCAATGATATTTTGAACTATGTATGCATATATTCAACACATTTTGAGAACAGCAACAAAATCTTGGGGTTTTGGGGTTTTAATAAATTGTATAAGATCATATATACAATTTTAAAGGGTTTATATTGATATAACTCCATGGCTTCTAAAATTCAAAAGTTGCCTCTAATTACTAAGCTAACTTGTATCTGACGAATATTTTGTCAAATTCAAATATACATGTTTGATCTGTCCCTGTGGACTCTCTAGCTTCTTTTATGTTTTGACTTCATATTTCCTGTGTAAAGAAATGAGGAAGCATCCATTTGTAAGGGATATATTCCTTTTTACTAGTAATTATTAGCATATACACATTCTCAAAATATTAAATACCTGAAAAGACCACCTTATACAATACTTCTCAGAGTTAATTTTGCTTTTTGTCCAATGAGGTCTCATTGCTATATCTGCGTTACCTGCCATAACACTAGACACATCATAAGGGACATTTCTCAGCTGTACAACAAGCTGATGAAAATCAAATTCAAGTCTGACTGATTACACACTCTGTTCTATACCCTAAATAGATGATTGGATTATGTAAAGAATAAACTTCTAGATGTGATACATAAATACAGTAAATAATTGATTGTGGAACACCTGAAAATCTTCACAGATTCTCAACAGTCATCAGAAGAGAATGTAGTTTACACTCTACAATATGAAGCCAGAAGTCCCATGTTATGCAAGTCAGCTATTGTGGCCAGAGTCTAGCACTGGACACAGGTCTCTCCTCGGCTTCCCTGGCTGCTTAAGCAGGGAGTTCCTGTAGAACAGACAAAAAATAAATCATTGAGGAATTATGATAAATGCTCTGATTCTCTTTTCACTAGAGTGTATTATGAAATTTCTTCCCAAATCCTGAGGAAGCAGAATGTAGAATTCTGGAAAGCAGGTGAGAGGAAGCCACAATGTTATTTATATACAGATGAAATCATAACTATTTCTGAGTGACGCAGATCAATGAAGGTGCTTCCCTCCCCCCTTGCCCCACCTAGATGGAATTAATTCAGTGCATTTTTCTTGTATAAAATCTGTTATGTTGTGGCAACAGTTGGAGCCTGGGTCTTCAGCACTGAGACTCCGGTGGGGGTCTTTATGAGGTGGCCAGTGAATTCCTGGAAGAGAGACTTATTGAACATGGTCTCTTTGCTGAGATCAGATTTGAAACCTATAAATATTGGAGGGGGCATCAAAAGTAGCCTTGGTGAAGGTGCCCAGGTGGCAATGAAGTCCCTGGCTCAGGGGTAGTCATAGTCAATACCCAGCCATCCTCATCAGCTTTTTGGGCACAGGGGCTGAGACTTCACAAATCGCTCTGGGCATGGGGCGAGGTGCACCAGGACACCAGAATGGGAGTAACTAGTTGCCTTGCAGGCCACTTTGGGCATTGCAGTGTCCAATAACAAATACCTTGAATTGAATCTTCTGGCCAACATTCAGTGATCTGTTTCTATGCAGGCATGATTTGCAAAACCTTGTTCTTCAGAGACATCTCTAGGGAAAAATGCCAGTGTTCACAGACTCCTTGATACCTAGGCAGAACAGACAGAGTCTGCTGCTGAAGGAAGCCATCGCAGGCTCACATCCTGAGCCTGGGCACCAGACTTTTAAGGCCTTCCCATCAATGGATTTAATTTATCATTGGGTGTTTTCACAGAGAAGAAGTTGCCTTTCCATATTTTTCAGCAATATTGAAGCTTGAGAAAATATGCTTTTCTCCATTATAAAAAAGTAAGCAGGGTGGCTTCTGGAACCATATCCCTTCCAAATTTGTATCTTCATTCTGCAAAACTGTATAATCTGGGATCTGGATGTTGTTGGGAGTTCATGTTTGGCAAACATACTCCTGTTTCCAGTATGGAGAGAATGAAGGAGAAGAGAACTCCATATCTTTGTTTCTGACCATATTAACAAAGCATTTCTTTAGAACCCTCTGAAGCAGGAGGTCCCAAATAGGTGCTGGGTCAGTGAATTGTCAGAGTAAAGGACTATCTACCATTCTTCTGATTTCAGTTCTGATAAGAAGATTTCAGAGGAATCAAGTTGTACTGGAAACAATCTAAGAACAAACATTTCTATAACTACTTCGGACACTCACGATACCAAGGACAGAAAGATAGTTCAAATTCTGCAGGGCAAGTAAACTGCAAAGGTAAGAGTGCATTGGAGCATTGTCTATAGAAGATCAGAATAGAAACCTGATTCGGATGGTTAAAACCTTATTAGTTTTTTCTCCCTTGTGATGCATGTTGAACCTGACTTAGTTTTCAACATTTTCTGTATTTTTGTTTGTTCACATCAGGGTTTATCACAGATGTATTTCATCATTGGGAGTGACCCTTTCGAATTATTGTTGTATGTTTCTCTGTTTTTCAATATATGAAATCAAGAAACCTACAGAGTCAGCAAGTAGAGTAAAAGGGGGGCATTTAAAGGGGAGTTGGTGTCAAGGAGTTCAAGGAGGAGAATACCTTGAAACTAATTGTAGTAGCAATTGTACAACACTACTTGATGTGATCGAACTATGGAAAGATGATGATATCTGTGTTAGCTTCCAATAAAATGATTTTGGAAAAATAAATACACAAATACAAAGGAAAACTGGAAGGCAAAACAAGTGACCAACTCATTCAAATTCCACAAGGACAATGTTCTGAATCCTATTTTGTTAAGAACTGGTCCCTTACAGACTCATGAGTGGCCATCTAAGGAGCAGCTACTTGGTCTCTTCCTATTTGGAGGAAATGAGAGCGGTGAAAATAGAAGATCCATGTAAACAATTAGCCTAATGGATTAATGGGTCCCGCAGACACCAGTGTCCATGACCCTGAGGCCAGAAGAACTAGAAGGTGCCTGCTTGTGTCAGTCTGGGTAGATGAGACAAGCGAATTCATAGATACTCATATGTGTGTAAGAAAGAGCAATTTATATACAAGAGCAATTTAATAGTGAGAAAATATCGGAGCTCAGTCCATATCAAGTCCGTGTGTCTGATACCAATCTATAAAGTCCTCTTCAGATTCTTGAAGCACATGCAATTACACTGAATGCAGACAGTTCACAGTGAATGGCAAGTCTTGTGGGTTCTGTGTAAGTGGACTGACATCTCAGCACTGACAGGGGTAGCTGTCAGAACTTGAACTCTGAGGTTCTCATTGTCACCAGTCTGTTTCCATGAGGCCTCTGTATGGTTCCTCCAGCTCAGGGCACTAGCATAGCTCCATGTGTCTTATCAGCTGCAATATCTCTCTGGAAGTGAGTAGAGAAAGAGTGTGTGTGTCTTCAATCTCCAAGGAGGAAATACAGGAATCCTCAGAACCCTCAGAGGAAGACCATGCTCATTCAGAGGTCTCATTGACTATACAATGATAGACAGGTTAAACTCCACCCCTTCACTCATAATCCTCTCAAACTGACAACAGATTATATAACCACCACACTGCTGCATACCACTCCTAACTGCTCTGACAGGGATCCCATGAGAGCAGCCTGAGTGTTGGAGAAAAATTGCAACAACATTGAAAACTTGCATTAGTCTGGATAGGCTAGAGAAATAAATTCATAAACACACATTTGTGTGTAAGAAAGAAGTATATATAGAAGAGCAGTTGACTATTGAGAAAACATTCTAACCAGTCCAGGCCAAGGTCCGATGTGTGATACCAATCTATAAAGTCCTCTTCAGACTCATGAAATACATGCAATGACATCTAATGCAGGACAATCACAGGCCAGTGGGTAGAAAGTCTTTAGATCCAGTGGCATTGTAAGTGCTAGCAGGGGTCACTGCATGGCTTCCCCAGTTCCTAGGGCTGCCTTAGGGATGGTCCATGTGACTTCTCGTCAAGGGTGTCTCCCAGGAAGTCAGCAGAGAAAGAGTGTGTCTCCCATCTCCAAGGAGGAAAAACAAAGGAATTCCCAGAATCCTCAGAAGAAGACCATTCCCACACACAGTCCTCATTGGCTATGATCCATTCGACAGACTGGACTCCACCCTTTCACTCTTAATTCTCTTGAGTCCAAAATTTATACCCGATTATGTAACTACCACAAAACTATATAGAAGACTACATTTATTGGTTCGATCGTGATTGGTGGCATCCCCTCGATGTTGGCTTGAGATACCATTCAGTTCTGGAAATGAATTTGCCAAGTTCAATGTTCAGTCAAGCAATAGACAGATCTATAAGGGAAGCAGTTACACTAGGGAGGCATGCCCCCTTTAGAATAATCATGTATCTGAAATAAAAAGGGCATCATTTGCCCATGGACAAAGTTCAGAAGGAGTAGGAAAGAAGGAGAAAAGGGAACAGGAGGAAGTGAGATACCTGAGATTACATTGTGAGACTTATAATCGGTGAGATAAAATAAGCTGTATATAAATTGTTGAATGGAAAATCATCTGCCTTATGAGTCTTCACCAAATTCACAACCAAGCTTTTTAAAAAGCCACAATACCATTAATAGGAGTCCAGGTGACATAGTGGTCCCTCACTGGGCTGCTAACCTTTGGAAGCTCAGCAGTTCAAAACCACCAGCTGTGCTACAGGAGAAAGATGGTTGAATACAGAGAGCAGAATGCTGTCATAAAGAATTTGAGCTAGTTAAGGTTTATTGTGCCAACCTGTCTTATAAACACATGTGAGATTAATTGAAGGGGGGAAAGATAAATGACTTGGGTGAACCTCGCCTTTCTAGTTCTCAGGTCTCTTGTTTTCTGATGGTTGATCCAGGATGTAGCTGCCTTAGCCAGTTCCTTGCTTCAGCTGGCAAGGCTTACTTCCTGCAAGACATACCTGAGGAGAAGCCACATGGACCTACCCTGATGCAGCCCTGGATGCGGGAGAAACCCCGTGGAGACCCCTGCCAGCGCTGAGATGCTTACATATTCATTGATTCAGCTTTCCTTCTGCAGTCGACATCATTGTGTGTGTTTTGTGAAATTGAGGAGGACTTTGTAGATTCATGTCGGGTATGTGGGCTAATGTTGGACTTATGGGCTTGAACAGCACTGGGGGGGGGGATGCTTTCTTAATGTACCCTTACCCTTTATATAAAACTTTTATATATGAGTTTCTGTGGATTTGTTTCCCTAGTTTATCCAGACTAACACAGTGTTACAATCGTGGAAATACATAGGGGAACATCTACTTTGACCTATATCATCTCTGTGAGTTGACATTTGGCTCAAAGGCAGTATGATCAGTATATACCCTTAATAAATAGAAGAAAATACTAAAACGCTTCTGCAGCTCTATTAATGTACTTTTATTTCTCATGAAATAAAAGAAAACTTCATACAACCCCTTTTTGCGCTCCAGACAGAGCTATAAAAGAAGTGGGATAAAGTACTCAAGAAGAGTAGCAAAGAATTTTCTGTATTAATTAGAAGTAAAAACTAGTAATGTATAGTAAATCAAAACAGTAAAATGACTCAATAATTTCCAAAATTCTACAGAAGAGATGACATTAAAACCATAAAAGAAAATTGTAAATGTGGACAGCAGAAAATGGCATACTGTTTGGTGTTATAAAAAAGATACATAGCTGAGCCCCGGTGGCTTAGCTGAGCCCCAGTGGCATAGTGGCTGTGCGCAGGACTGCGGCCCACTGGGATGGAAGTTCGGTTCCAGCTCCAAGGAGCAAAGGCTGGACCTCCTACTCCTATTACCTGAGGGCAGTGATGCCCCCCAAAAACAAATAAAAAACAAAAAAGATGTGAGTATATTGATCAGAAGTAAATTCAATGAGAAAAACTTTCCTCCATTGGTTGAGAGAAGGCTGGGAGATGAGGGATATCAAGAAATATAAGGATGTCTAGTCAAACTATGAAAAAGCTAATAGATGAAATTGTTGACTAATAGGCAAAACTGTTGATTTGCTGAGCAAATCATCAGATAAGGAGAAGCTGGATTTCATGAACGAGAATGTGGCACCAGAATTGGAAGAAGGCTTAGTAACAACTTTGATATGCACATAGTGCAACCTTGCTTGCTGAGAGTGAGGAAGTGAAGCACTTGCTGATGAAGATCAAGAATTGTAGTCTTCAGTATGGATTACAACTCAGTATAAAGAAAACCACAATCTTTACTGCTGGGGCAAAAGGTAACATGATAAATGGAAAAAATGTTGAAGCTGTAAAGGATTTTATCTTGCCTGGATCCACTATCAATGCCTATAGAAGCAGCTTTCAAGAGATCAAAAAACAATTGCATTAGGTAGATGTGCTGCATAAGACCCTTTTAGAGTATTGAACAGCATGGATGTTACATTGAGGACTAAGGTGTCCCTGACCCAAATGTGGTAGTTACATAAACTGTCAACATGTGGCAGGGTGGAGTCTAGTCTATCAATCAAGTCACAGTCAGTGAGGCATCTGTGTGGGAATAGTCTTCCCCTGAAGATTCTGAGAACTCCTGTATTCCTCCCTGGAAATAGGAGATTCTCTCTGCTTCATCTTACTGCTGACAAGACACATGAAGCTGGAGGAGCCACATGGAGGGAGGCCCACACCAGTGCTGAGAGGCTGCTACTACTCCGGGATCCATAAGACTTTCCACCCACTTGCCTGTGATCTTCCTGCCTTCAGTGTCATTGCATGGATGCGTGAGTCTAAAGAAATTTATTGACTAGTATCAACATAATGGATAATACCGGACTTATGGACTTGATCTGAATTGGAGTGGGCTATTTTATTAATGCACCATTATTGTTTGATATAAAGTTTTCTCTGATCCACAGATGAGTGTCTCTGGATTTTTTTTCTCTAGTCAAACAGTCTGGCACACCTAGTCATAGTATCCTTCATGGCATTATTTGCATGTGGAAGTTGGACATGGCATAACAGAGACTTTAGCAGAATCTGTGCATTTGAATTGTGATGCTGGAGAATATTGAAAGTGCCTTGAATTGTGAAAAGGACAAACAGATCTGTGCTGGATGGAGTAATGGAGTGCTCCTTAGAGGAAAGGATGGCAAGTCTTACATACTTTGAAAACATTGTCAAGAAAGCCCAGTCTCTGGAGAAGGACTTCATGTTTGGTAAAGTGGGAGTGCAGCAAGAAGAGGATGGCCCTCAAAGAGATGGAGTTACACAGTTGGGTGCATCAATGGGCTCAGGGAATAGGAACAATTATGAAGATGGCACAAGACTGTGCAGTGTTCATAGAGTCATTATGAGTTGAAGCTGACTTCCTGGCATCTAACCACCACATCTGTAGAGAAAAGCTAGATAAGAGAAAGACTAAAATCACCTATGCATGCCAATCTGAAAGTGCCATGTACCACAGATTAGGTTATTTTTTTTATCCAAGACAAAAAAGAGTACAAAAACATTTCTATATGATACTCAAATCCTTCAATTTGTGCTTCTCAGCTACTTTGATGTTTCTGTTTTACTTCTATACTCACCCTGTTATGGGTAGATTTATCTTCCCTCCAAATAAGTTGTGAATACTATCTTCTCTCTGTATTTATAATCCCACTTTGGAATGTGTTTTTCTTCATATTTTATCAGGCAATATTAGGGTAGTATGTGTCTTAAATCAATACCCTTTAAATGTAAAAGAAAGGAAACAAGCAAACCAGCAGGCAAGTAGAGATAAGGGAATATAGATGCCATGCCACATGAAAACCACCAAGGAACTAAGGAAATCATATTCCTTCAGAGATGACAGAGGGAGGAAGCTTGGTCCTAGAATTGGCACCCTGAATTTGAACTTGTAGCCCCTTAAACTGTGGGCCATTTCTGTTACAGTAGCATCAGATAACTAAGACATTATGCTATGTTCCAACTTGACCCTTGACTATGCTACAATTGCTTTTCATTTTGGGACGTGGCAGGTGCCCCCAGAACCCTTTGCTATCCCGGTTCATCACAGTCTTCTCCCAATCCTTGGCTTGGGACTCCTGGAATGAATGTTGATTTAGTCCAATGGACCCATGAAGAGCTTCCAGAATTCTCCTTAAAGTGACCAGATGTCCCACTTTTTAACAATTTAATGACATCCCTCAGTGTTTTAAAATAAAAATATTACAATACTATTTTTGTGTTCTATGAAAATGTTTGTTGCTCCATATAGACCAAATTTTTAATCATGAACCACCACCACTCCCCACCCCCTGGTCAATGGTGTCCCGCTTAAGATCTGGTCAGTTTACCTTAAAGGCCCCTTTGACTATTCTTGAATAACTAAGACAATAACAAAACCCACCAATCAAGCTCACTAGTGGATTCTGACTCATGGGGACCTGATTGGATAGAGTAGCACCTCCCCTTTGGGTTTCTGTATCCTTAAATATTTACAAAAGTAGACGGCTTCACCTTTCCCTCATGCAGCAGCTGGTGGGCTCACACTACCAATCTTGTGGTTAGAAGCTTACTGTGTACATCTCCTGGTCTAGCTGGATTTATGTGGTAGAATTGGGGTCATGATAGTGGGTGGGAAGCAGCATGGGAAGTAGAGGAAGGTTGCATATTTCATAGCTCCTACCCTGTATCTTAACTGACTCATCTCCTCCTTGTAACCCCTCTGCAAAAGGATGTCACCTCACCTATTGATGGGCTTTGAGTCCCCAATCTGTACTCCCCCTCATTAATAATAATGTAATTTTAGCTCATTGATGCCTGACACTGGATCCCTTCACCACCTCATGATCACACAGGCTGGTGTGCTTCTTCCATGTGGGCTTTATTGCTTCTGAGCTGAATGGCCGCTTGTTTACTCAAGCCTCTAAGTCCCCAGACACTATATCTTTTGGTAGTCAGGCACCATCAGCTTTCTTCACCACATTTGCTTATGCACACGTTTGTCCTCAGGGATCATATCAGGAAAGTGAGCCTGCAAAGTTGTGCTTTTGAGTTCTTGAAGCCTGATATCTCATCCCTTTGACACCTCATGATTCCACATGCTAGTGTGCTTCTTCCATCTGGGCTTTGTTGCTTCTGAGCTAGATGGCTGCTTGTTTACTTTCAAGCCTTTAAGTCCCAGATGCTCCATCTTTTGATAGCTGGGCACCATCAGCTTCTTCACCACCTTTGCTTATGCACACATTTGTCTTCAGTGATCATGTCGGAAAGGTGAGCATCTTGGAATGCCAATTTAATAGAACAAAGTGTTCTTGAACTGAGGAGATACTTGAGTGGAGGTCCAATGCCCATCTGTTGTCCTACTGCTAACCCTATAAGTATACACATTAATCTCTTTCCCCATCCTCACTTATAAATATATGTCCCCAGGAGATGTACAGTGAAGTTGGAAACATGGGAAACTTAGGATAGGTGATCCATCACGACTAGTAATAGGAGTGGTAATACCAGGAGGGTGGAGGGATGGAGGAACAGAAAGGGAGAACCAACTTCAGGGATCTACATGTAGCTTCCTCTCTGGGGCACGCACAACAGGGAAGTGAGTGTTGGGACACATTGTACAGTGTATAGGATGAAAAAATAATTTGTAAATTACTAAGAGTTCAAGGGGAAGGGGGGGGGGAGGAAGGGTAATATAGGGTACTGATAATGGGGGCCTGGAGGGAGGGAGAATGTTTTGAGAGTGATGATGGCAATGGGTGTGTCAAAGTGGCCTGAATACAACTGATGTTGTTAGGGATTGTGATGGGAGTTGTAGGGGGCCCCCAATAAAATGATTCATGTTTTTTAAAATGGGGGGAGGGGAAAAGGGAGTTTTTTTTTTTAAAGAGGAGTTTGTATCAAGGGCTCAAGTGGAAAATGTTGGGAAATGTATGTGGAAACATGTGTACAAATGTGCTTGATACAAATGATGTACTGAATGTTGTAGTAGCTGTAAGAACCCCCAATGAAATTTTTTTAAAAAAGAAGCTTATTGTGAAATCACTATGTTACCAGAGTTCCCTAGTCTTCCCTGTTGAATCTTTGGCAAAACTGCTGCAAGCAGAGAGAATAAATCCTCTTCACATAAAAAAACGCTACCAGTTCTTAGTCAATTTTGAAACATCGGTCTTGTTTTCAGTCAATGCCTCTGAAATTTCATATCATAGTTTTCCTCTTTTAAAATGTATGGTATTGTATTCTGTTATACAACATTCAGCTTTTCATAATTTACCATATTCCATTTTGATGATATTTGCAAATGTTCATCTTTTGTGACCAGGAAGAAATTAGAACTGTTAGAATTTACTTTCTATTATTTGCCCAGAATATATTTTAGTGTTGGTATTATTTATGCTATTGGGTTATTATACAAAAATCATTGGAGTTAGGATGTTATGAATAGTTAGAGCTATATGGGACTATTTCCAGTAGAACTTTGAGTGGGGACCTTATACATAAGATATCAAAAGTTCACGAGAAACAAATAAAGTTACTTGATGAAACCTATAAAGGAAACAACATGCCTTTCTTAAAAAAGGTCACCATATTTTTCTAACAAAATGGATATTGGTATAGCAACAGTAACTAAAAACATTAAGTAGGAGAAAATAAAGAAATATGCCACAATGTGTGTTATGTAAATGAACCAAAGATGGTCATTGAATAATGGCCCAAAGTTGTTTACTTCTTTATAGCTAGATGAAGCTGATTAATAAAAAACAAAACAAAACATCGCTGAAAACAAATTTGAACACATTTAATTACTTTTTAAAATAGCTTAAAGAAGCAGATCTTCAGCTAATGGAACCTACGTTCTTTACATACTCCTTCCATAAAACTGCCCCCAAAAATGACAATCATAGCCCAACTGAAACAAAGCCTATTGCCATGGAGTCCATTCTGATCTATCTTTCCAACTCAAAGCACCACCAGAATTCATTTCTCATAACCAGATGCCCACGGTCAATTCGACACACAGCAACCATATAAGACAGCACTGCCTCTTTGGGTTTCTGAAGATATAATTCTTTCTGAGAACAGAGAATCCCATCTTTAACCTGCAGAAGGACTGGGTGCCTTAGAACTGCTGACCTGATAGTTGACAATTCAACTTGCAACCTCGAATGACACCAGGACTCCTTCTGAGAATAGTGGATGGGAAACCCCTACTGGAATATAGACTTCAGGGTACTGCACTTTTTTTTTTAATGTGCATATACACTTCTTTATTGGCTTTTCCCAAGAACCTATAAGGTCATTTTCATTATTCTCAATTTCCAGACCAAGAAACTGAGGCTCAAGGAATGAATTAAGGGCCCTCTTAAAGGCTATTCAGCTTGTAACTGACAACACTGGGATCACAGCATCCACTACTTGTCTAGCTTCTTTATCTCATCTATCATCTATTTATCTATCATCTATCTAATCTATCATCTATCTACCTCTCTATCATCTATCTATCTACTTATCATCTATTGGACCATTTGTTTATTTAGCTTTTTGTCCCAGGTACTTCCCACCTTGTTGCAGGAGGATGTGACAAGGGCATATGTAAGCTGACCTCCTTTATCTCTTGCTCAGAAGTTTCTTACTCTGGAAGACATCCTATTTGACAGAAAAATGTATTGACATGCACTGCTACCTTTTGTTCATATCTTTTTCCTAGATCATCCTTAAACTCACTTGAATTCAGGATAATTTGGAAGAAGCTTAACTTCATTAACACTTTGTGATTTTCTTTTGTAAAGCATGTGAATGTATCACTTTGCCTATGTGCATAATGCAACAGTATGAGTAATATTTGGGTTCTTCAAGGCAGCGTATCTTTTGTTAGCACTACATTACCCAGCTAAGCTAGTCAAAGTGTATTCTGGTCTTTGTAGTAAAAAGTAACCACCCAAATCCACTGGTTGCTGCGAAGTCAACTTAAACTCATGATGATTCCATTGGACTTGTCAAAACAGGTCTGTGCTCCCTAGTGGCTGTGCTTTTTCAAGAGTAGATCACCTTTCCCGGCTGCTCGAGGTGAACATGAGCTCCACCCTTCAGCAGGACCCAGGGGCCCAATGGTTTGCATGGCCTCAGAAATCCAAAATAGTCACTGCACTGCTCATTTTCCAACAGGTCACATACCTTACGATCTTTATTTTTATTGAGTCTCCCCCTGAAAAATGTAAGTCTATGGAAAGCAGATATTTTTGGTTTCTGTTACATCCTCCCAGTCTGGCTTGGTATTCATTAAGTGTATATGGACCAGCTAAGAAGAAAGGGGAGGCTATGGGAAGGCCAATGTTTGCCTACACAGAAAGACTTTTCTACATATGTGTACTTCCTGCAGGCTGCGTGGTCCTTCCTGGAAGGGGGCACTTTCTCCAGAGGAACTCTAGGGGGAATGGGTTGTCTGTTAGGCTACCACATCGGTCCGGAGCAGTGAACAATGGTCTATCATCGATGGTGCTACAAAGGAGGACCCAGGGCAACGATCGAGGTGAGCAACTCATATCCGACAGCTCCTTCAACATGGGGTATGCCTGGTCCGGAGTCACGACGCGACCCTGGGTCAGTGGTGACATTGATGCCACTGAAGGAAAACTGAGACTCAGCAGAAATGCTGGTGGGTCGCCAAACTAGACAATGATTAGAAATTCCGAGTTTAAAGTGCCAGTGGACACCAGGAGGTCGTCATCGTTGGGGAACTATGGATTTCAGCACAGATGTCGATGTATACCATCTCTATTGGTAAGAAAATTTCATATAATATCATGTACTGAGACAGAGCACTAATATTCAAGACCACAAATGAGAACAGAGGAACCCAGACAATTTTATGAGCTTGCTACTAAGGAGCTGAACTCTAAGTGAATCAATCTGAAGTTCCTTCCTTCAGGATACTGCTTCAGTGAGCTGCGAGATTCAAAATGAGACGCCGTCTTAGCCCCAAGAGCAACTAGCTAACTGCTCATTAACAGAGGGAGTCAAGCCCACTCTCTGTCCTGGATTCAGCGGCAGACCCCCTGCACCATTCAAATCCCCGTAAGTACACCTGCTAGCAGAGCACAAGGTAGATTGACAGAGTGGCTGCAAGACGACTCAAACAGTAACCATTGTGAAGATGGTGCAGGACTGGGCAGGGCACCATTCTGCTGTACATAGGGTTGCCGTGGGTCACAGTTACTGACTTGACAGCACTTAACAACGGTTATTGCACCAGTCAAACCTTTTAGGATAGGCTTGTGCTAGCCACCCTCCCAAGAGGAGGTCATCAAAGCAATGGGTTCTTTTCTCCCTGCTCTGGTAATGATGTTCCCTGTGAAAGCAGATAACGGGTAGTCAAGTGCAGTGGCTTGGGATCTGGGAGAAAATGAGCTCAACGGGGAACCATGCATAAGTAGCAAAAGCAAAGTGGAAATGAGAACTGGTGGGGTGAGGGGAGTGATTTCGAGAAATAGATGGAAATGGTGTTTGGGAGTCTTGAGACACTGTGGAGCAAAGGCCGGGGGCTGTAGTGCCGGACTCCTATCTTGTACATTGGATTTACCTCAGTGTGAAGGGAAGGGAGGAGAGGCTGCAGAACTCAGAACCCCAAACCAGTCCCACGAACATCAAGTGGGTTCACACTCACAGGAGACCTGGCGGCCGAGGAGCCAAGTGCTGAAACTACTGCACCACTGGGGCTCTGCAGGAGTTGGGCAGCGAGCAACAGGAGTGCATACAAACAAAGGAAAACGGTTTCCTGACTCAAAGGTCTCCAGACTGCAGCACTTGGTATCATTTCCAATATTTCGTGGGGCAGCAGCAAAGGCCAGGCAGGAAATGCACCACACCTGAAGAAAGTAGAAATCGGGCCCAGAATGACCCAGGAGACTGCGCCTTGCATTGATAATAGACTCAAAGGTTTATGGTCTTTCGTACACTTGCAGTGGTGGGAACCATAATTCAGCGCTACTGGATTAGGCGTGTTCAGTCTGAAAATCAAGAGCTTTCCTAGGGGAAAAGCCTCAACGTGAATGCGAACAAAATTAAAAAAGTGACAGCCGCATTACTGCCATCAAAAATAATTTATTAACCATGTCTGTGCAAAGTACTCTGGTAGGCAGCAAATCCCAAGGGTTTCCATGCATCCGCCGCTCCCGCGGCCACCAGTCTCTTCGGTACACTGAACAGCGCTCCACCTGTGAATAAAACGGATACCTTGAAAACTTCATTCGTGTGGAGGCTGTTCGAGGACAAACGACAATCGAAGTGGACTCCATCATCAGGGGCAATCAGACAGGGCCCGGGAGAATTAGAAGGCTGCCATCCTTGCCTCCTATTTGGGGCGCTTGTAAGTGAAAACACCACCTCTCCAGTTTCCACTTCGGACCAGGGAATCTGGGAAGGGATCGCCAGCGAGGTTTTGCCTCCTCAGCATATATCATGCTGATGCTGGTTCTTTACCTAGCCCTTCCTTGCTACACTCTAAAACCGCACACTATAGACACACAGGTGCCTTGCCCACCGAGGGCAGCAGGCAGCAAACGTCAGCGATGCTTATCCAAATCGTTCTGTATGTTACCTCTCGCTTGCAGTTTGCCTTGTGACGTGCGTGCATGTGCCTCCATCCACAGTTAAAGTCAATCCCCAGCCCCCTCAAACTATTAAGGTAAGTTATCACACATTGACAGGGAGACCCTGCCGGGTCTGATAGCACAAAGGTCCTCGGCTGCACCAGATCCCTTTCAGGAACTCGCCGCCGCAGGGGCTTCCTCCCCAGCGGCACCCGCTCCCCGTGCTCCGGCCCGCGCAGTGCCCTCCTGCCTCGGCCCGCAGCCCGGTCTCGGCCCCGCCGGGTGTGCACCGGGGACCAGCTCACCCGCGCTCGGGCGGCTGCGTTTGCCGCACGTCTCCCAAGCGGGCTTTGCTCGGGTCGTTTATTATCTTGTGTACAGAAAGCAATCACCATTCGGTAGCGGTGGGAGGCGCTACCCTGCGATAAGTCCAGCCAGGGGGCCGCGGCTCCGCACTCCCGCGTGCGCCCGCCGGCAGCCGGAGCCCGCCCGGAGCCCCGACGCGGCCGCCATCTCTCCGTCCCCACGCTCCACCGGGCAGCGGCGCCGCGGCGAGCCCGCAAAGGCGCCGGGCTCCCCGGGCCCGGGCCGGAGCCCCCCGCCGCGGGCGTCCGCGCGGCCCCAGCAGCTCTCGGGCGGTGCCGCCCGCCGGCTTGGTGGGCTCGCGCCGCGGCAGCGGCGGCGGCGGCGGGAGGCAGAGGCGGCAGCCGCTCGCCCTCTGCGCCGCGCTCGGATTGGTCTCTCCCGGGGCGAGCTGGCCCGGGGTTGGCTGCGGGCCGGGCCGGCGGAAGCCCAGGTGCAGCTCGCCGCGGGCGCACCGAGCACTCGCCGGGGAGCGCGGCGCACGGGCCGGGAGCGCGGCGGGGGCTGGGCCGGCCCCTGTGTCGGAATGCGGCGGGCCGGCGCCGGGCAGCGCGCGGGCGGCCGCCGCGGCCTCTGAAGGCGGAGGAGGCCCAGAGGCGCGCGGGCGCCGGGGAGCGGCCGGCGGGGCCCCGAGGATGCCGGCGGGGCCGGGGCGCGCGCCGGCGGCGGGTGGCGGCGGGCGCGGGCGCGGGCGCGGGGCGCGCCGGAGGCCGGTAGGCTAGCTGCAGACGCGCCCCGCTGCTCTCTGACCGGCCGGCGCCAGGGGCCGTCTCGGCCCGCTCGCGCTCCTCGCCTCCCCCTCCCGGCCGCGTCCCCTCCTCCGCTCGCTCTCCCCGCCCGCCGCCCGCCTCTCGGGGGGAGGGGCGTGGGGGCAGGGAGCCGATTTGCATGCGGCCGCCGCCGCTGCCTGCACCGGAGCCCGCCGCCGCCGCCGCCGCCGCCGCTGCCGCCGCTGCCGCCGCTGCCGCCGCCGCCGCCGCCGCCGGAGCCCGCGCCAGCCTGGCCGCGCGGCCCCATGCCTCTGGCGCGGCCCTCGCGGGGCGAAGGTGAAGACCGGCTCCTAGGATGAGTGAAGGCGCGGCCGCTGCCTCGCCACCTGGTGCGGCTTCGGCAGCCGCCGCCTCGGCCGAGGAGGGCACCGCGGCGGCTGCGGCTGCGGCGGGCGGGGGCCTGGACGGCGGCGGCGGCGGCGGCGGCGGCGAAGGGGCGGTCGAGCCCCCCCGGGAGTTACGCTGTAGCAACTGCATCGTGTGGAACCGGCAGCAGACGTGGCTGTGCGTGGTGCCTCTGTTCATCGGCTTCATCGGCCTGGGGCTCAGCCTCATGCTCCTCAAATGGATCGTGGTGGGCACCGTCAAGGAGTACGTGCCCACCGACCTGGTGGACTCCAAGGGGATGGGCCAGGACCCCTTCTTCCTCTCCAAGCCCAGCTCCTTTCCCAAGGCCATGGAGACCACCACGATGACCACTTCGACCACGTCTCCGGCCACCCCCTCGGCCGGCGGCGCCGCCTCCTCCAGGACTCCCAACCGGATTAGCACCCGCCTGACCACCATCACACGCGCTCCCACTCGCTTCCCCGGGCACCGAGTCCCCATCCGGGCCAGCCCGCGCTCCACCACGGCACGGAACACTGCGGCCCCCTCGACGGTCTTGTCCGCCACGTCCCCCTTCTTCAGCAGCAGCACACCAGGCTCCCGCCCCCCTGTGCCAGGAAGCCCCAGCACCCAGGCAATGCCCTCCTGGCCCACTGCGGCATACGCTACCTCCTCTTACCTTCATGACTCGACTCCCTCCTGGACCCTGTCTCCCTTCCAGGATGCTGTCTCCTCCTCTTCTTCCTCCTCCTCCTCTTCCTCTTCCTCCTCTACTACTGCTACGCCAGAAACTAGCACCAGCCCCAAATTTCGTAAGTATGCACTGTCTCCTCTGTGATTTACTCCTTCCTTTCCTTTCTGAACCCCCCATCCCCCGCGCTGCTTTCCCTTCTTCGCCGCCTACTTTCCTGCAAACCCGACTCCCAACCAAGGTTTGGGGCACTGGAAAACTGGAGGAAACTCGCCACGAGAGGGGAAAAGGTGCCAGCCTGCACAGGGTCTGTGAGGGACCGAGGCAGCAGGAAGGGGCGTCGTCTAGATTAGTGGGGCGACTTCCCTGGGTCCCAAATGAGAACAAATAACTCTTTCCTAAGGGTTCAGGGGAGCGCTACTCCTCTTCGATGCAGACCTGCTGGCTCCTTTGGCGGGATGGGGGTTGGAGAGGGAGAAAGGCACATGTAAATTGACGGACAAGTAGCCACAGTGGGAAGTTATGTCCGTGGGTAGAAGGGGTGGTTTGATAGAGATGTTGGCAAAAGGTAGCAGAAGACGCTTCCACCAGCCTGACCCGGCCTGGGATTGGGAAGGGTTAATTAGAAGCCGTTGAAGGAAGTGGGGAAAGGAGGCGAGCCGAAGCTGAGAGCTATACTGAACCCCGCCTCCCCCCTTCCTCCCACCACCTCCCACAGCCTTCCCGGGGCCATTGGAAGGTGTAGTGTAGACATTATTCCGAGTCCTCCCAGACCCCGAACCGAGGTAGAAGACTGAAGCCTTGCAGAGTGCTGCCTCGGGTCCTGATGAAGGAGGAGTTTTCTCGGCAATGCCTAGCGTTCGCTTTTGTTCCTTTCCCAAAGGTGGGGTGTGCACCTCAGCTCCTCTCCCTCCAAGCTGGGAAAGACCAGAGGACAGGGAGGGACTTCTTTCCCTGTGCGGCAGTATGAGAAACCCAACCCTTCAGAAACGTCTCACCTTTGGAACTTCCAGCTCAGTTTCTTGGCTGCCCATCTTGGCCAGTGTGTACCCCAACCATGATAGCTTTTTGTTTATTTGTGTAAGAACTATGCAGTTTTCCACATTTTTATCATGTGTTAGACCACTAATGTACCCCTCCTCCCTCGCCGTTTCCTTATTGAGGGAAACTAGGAAGCTTTTTCATCTGACTATTGATCAGGATATGGGAACAGTCCGTTCAACCTGTGAAGGTTATCTAGGACAAACCCCCCGCCTGCCGGTTCAAATTCTGTGCAAGGCTAATCTGGGAACACTTCTGCTTTTGCTGTCTCTATAGAACGTGTATATTTTGAGCCCTAACATCTGGGGGAGGGGGTGGGGGGGAACCGGGCTCCTCATTAAGTCCTCAGTGGGGAATGGTAGGGAATGCCAGCTTTGCTTCAGGTTATCTTGGAATTCTCCATTTCTCGGATCTGTGGTCCTAGCTAGGGTTTTATTTAACCCGTGCAACTTTTATGCATTAATTTGTTTTTGAGTGTGTTTGTGGGCAAGGCCCTAGCCAGAGGCCTTTATAATCATGCTCTGATTTGACGGAGTCGGGGGCGATTTGATAAATTGGGAAGCAGGGAGGGAGGGTGGAAGGGAGTCTTGTCACAAGCCAGGATGGTAGTCAAGCCAGCCACTTGCTTTCCTCTCCGTTGGCCAAAGCAATCCTTTTCGAGAGCACATTTTCTCAGGAGGTGTTAGGAGGCTTGTCCCAATGAATCTAGGCTTAGTTTTGATTTCTGGGGGGTGGGGTGGTGGTGGTGGTACACATGATTGTGCATGCTTAAGTGTTAGCTTGACAATGTATGCATCACTCCTGAAGCATCTGGTCTCCTTTTCTGATGCAGTTAAACCGTGTAATGGCTTGTGGATGTCCTGCCCACCTTGGTTATGTCTGTGTGCATGGGGGGGAGCCGTTATATATTTGGGGGGTATTTCATATTCTTTTTTCCATTGATTTCCTTGCCTTCTATTCTGAAGGTCTTTAAAGAAAATTCACGGTAATTATTCCTACCCCTTCATGCTCCCCTCCTATCTTCTGTAGAAGGGAATGGCAGCCTGTTTAATAAGTAATGATTATTGACAGGGCACTGAGCCCCAAGGAAAAAGGGGGGAAATGTAAGTGGTGTCAACGTTCCCATAGACATAGAAGCAGTGTTTGTTTTGTGTGTATCTGAGGTCCAATTCTTTCTCTTAGCAGCTTTAACAAGGAATTGAATTAAGAGATAAAAAACAGAAGTATGCAAATCCAGCAGAAATTGACCTGGTTTGCACATATCATATTTCGACAAGGGGGATTTTAATGAAAGGGTTATTGTGTAGTTTCCATGAAAGGACAATTTTAAAAGGAAGGTTTTATGGTAATTTTAAGGGCAAAATAGTTTGTTTATTTTATTTTTTCCTGCTCGTGATTGCAGGATGATTAACAAAAGGAAATACAGATTTCTTCACTGGAGGGATCACAAGCAGGGCTGCCATGGACTACAGGATGGCCTGAATATCCGACCTTCATATTTTTCACTTGTTTTGATTAGATCAGTAAAGTTCCCAGGAGAGAAATCTCCCTTTTCCCAGCTCATACCTCCAGTCTTTCACAGTTTTTTTTTTCCCCCTTCTTTATTTTCCTTTCTTAAATTAAAACTCAAGGGCTGTGTTGTAGCAGCTGAGGACAGCAAAGAGCCTCATGGCTCTGCTTTTGATGTGTGTGAGTGTGTGTATGTGTGTGTGTGTGTGTGTGTGTGTGTGTGAAGAGTAATGCATCCCTGCTTTAATGGACAGGGACTTTGCTCTTGAATATCTCCAGGATTATAAAATGAATGTCTTGGGGCAATCAAAAAGACCCCTCTGTAAAGGCCACACCGCTTTATGGAGGGGGAAAAAACTGGTTCACTAGAGATCTAAATGCCCTGCTAATGAACAATGGAGTTTCTGCAAGCAAAGGGTTTTTTTGTTTTTTGTTTTTTTTTAACTGAGGGGTGGGCCCAATGAGGAGGGTTGTCTCTACTTTTCTGTAGGGTGGCAGACAAAGAAAGATTGAACCTGAAATGCAGAGGGAGCAGGGTGTGGAAGTTGCCTCTCATCCTTCCCTCCTCCATCTTTCAGGCCATGGTCTGGACTGGAAGTTTCTCCGTAGTTACTGGGACTGCTTGAGTTCCTAGATGCTCAGCCTTTGCTTTCCCTTCTGATACTTTAACAGCAAGCACCTGAAGCATATTTTCACCAGGAGGTTCTTCTTTCCACAACGTCTATGTAACATTTGGTACCTCAAAGTACAGGCTACTTTTCAGTTTTTTTCAAGCCCAAGAAGAGAGGTTGGCAACAGATAATAAGGCAACAGTGATCTTGACCAGTGGGCAAACTGCCCTGACCTTTAATATAACACCTTGAATGGTACGTGCTTTAAGATTATAAATGTATTTGTAAATGTCTTCAATGCAAATACGGATTAATTTAGATACCTGGAATTATTTTACTCTGCGGAAAGCAGTGCTTAACAGGTAAAAGATCCAAGTCTAAGACAAATTCAAGTATAGCAAATAGCCATGTTTTATGAGTGACACTTTGAGCCATATTTGGAAGTTAGACAAGTTAATTCAAGGGGAAAAACCACAAAAATCTTAAATGGTGCTTAGTGAATAAAATATATTTTTGATATTTAAATATGATGGGAGACATTTGATTCCATCAAGTCTGTTGAAATAAAATCTTACCTATTATCATTTTAAGCAAGCTATTGATAATGTCTGCTATTTTTGCATTTGTTCTTAAAACATATTGAGCCTTATGATAAAGGTGTTTTTTGGTTGCTTTATAACCAGCCTCAGTTATACTCTGTTTAACTATGAATACTCTTATTCACTAGCTTCTGTCTATGCAAGGTGAGGTCTTCAACAGAAATTCCAGCAAGGGAGGGATTGACCCCAACCAATCATACCAGTATCCAAAGTGGGAGTATTCATAACTCAAGATCAATATTCCTTATGAAATCCAACTGAAAGCCTTTTTCTTTTTTCTTCTGGAGTACATGCTGCGACTTGAGTATGTTTTGACTTCCTTTGGCCTTAATGCAGGATTAGGAGACATTCCTTCTTTAATCAATTATACGAGACAGTTTTGTTCTTCAGACACTTGAGTAATCCTAAGGAAATGAGGGGAAGGTGGATGTGGATGTGGAACAGGTAGGTCATTTTTGTTTGGGTACCTGTACATTGCAGCAATGTGACTTGAGCATTTGTTCCCATCTCTGCATAACTGAATAATGATAAGCAATTTGACATAAGGGATTGGAGGGTATTGTCCCTTTTGCAGATTTGATAAGTGAACTCATCCACCTTGGTACTGGTTCTGTCTCCTGGATAGTTGACTTGTTGTTTTTTAAACACATAATGTTGCTCCAGAAATTTGGGAGAAAATAAAAGAAGACAGACAAAGCTGCAAAATAAACTGGTTTGGAACAACTTCTCTTCAGCACTAAGGAGTCCAGCTTTTCTATAGACATGCCAGGCCTCAAGCTAGAGTGCTGGCATCCAGTGTGAAATCAGATTCAGTGTGTAATGGAACAAGATCTCTCCCACCTCTTGTCATGGGAAGTGCTTGCTTAGCCCTGCTTTCTGGCTTCTTCCTGTGCCTTTTGAAGAAATGGTTCCCTCATGACCTCTCATATCTAATGCCAAACGTATCTCGTTTTTTTCCCTGTTGTGTCAAAAAACGAATGTGGAAGTGGCCCTGAAATATGTCAGAGCAAAGGATGAGCCATAAATCTGAGTCTTCAGAATGCATGTGAGTGGCTTGTTAATAGACATGAAATTCATTTTTCTCCCTTTGATTTTTTTTTTTTTAGTCTTCAGACCTGTGTATTGAGTGAGGCACAGAGCTGGTACTGCACTGGAAAATACCTCGGAGACATTTTGAGATCCTAGAAATTTTACTTGGTGGCACTCAGGAAAGACTTAGTACTTACAGAAACACACTGATAGTGTGGGCAGGAGGCAGAAATGGATTCAATTTGGAGCTTTGTGTTTTGTGAATGAAAACTACCTTTTGATGTGTTTATCATTCATGCAATTATTAATGAATACCCTAAGACATTTAATTTGCTTTTCCATAGTTACCACTCTTCTGCTATAGATCCCGTTTTTTATGGTATCGAATTATGGTTCTATTCGAGAACTTGTTTTGTTTTGTCCCTTTATGATTTAACATAAAGTACAAGCAGTAGTCACTAAATGAATACATTTTCATTAGGTGTTCTTAATATTTCCATGTTTCGAGATGTTTTTAAAGTTTACCTTTTAAGTAAGACATGTTGCATTGCCAATGTGGAGAATTCTGAAAAAAAAATTCTAACCACTTAGATAATTGAGTGCAGACTTTGTTCTTTTGTTGTCACCAAATGATGAAAGCTGAATGGTCATTTATTTTCCTACATAAGTTGGTATAAAATCATTAGTTTTGTGGCATATGTCATCTGATTGAATGACACAGTTGTATAATTAAGCATAAGCTATTAAATCCATTCATATCATTACATTGTTTTCATAACATGTCATGAATTTCAGTGTTTTAGTTCAGTGAACATCTATTTGGAACATTGCAATGTTGTTAGTTAAATTGGCTAATTCAGAAATATCTGATAAGGCAAGGAGGTAAGACAGTAAATTGAGATAAAACCTGTATGGCATTCAGACTCCCATATGTTGATATAGGCCCATGACTTTTCCTTGTTTGTGTGTTAACTGGTTTCATTCTAGGGTCTTGCACAAGACACACCTGTCATTTTCTTTAAAGATGATAGGGAAGAAGTTTCCATACAGATTATACACACACATACACACTATAGTTTCCATCCAGGGAATCTATCTATATCATTAAAAATCAGTTTGTTTTTTGTACTTAAAACAACCAAACATTTATACAACTCTTCTAGAGCCTTTAGATTTACTCAACTATATTTTAGTTGTTGAGTGGCAATGTTTTTCCCCTGAATCATAGAGAACTTTCACAAGTGGCATCAACGAGTTTGTTATCACTATTGAATATGGGTAAACACAGGTCTCCCTTAGCATTCTGCAGTGTTGAGGCTTCTTTGAGCCTTGGCACTGTACCTGAGTTCTTTTCGCCATGCAGTGGATGATGGGGAAGGTGAGTTATGATAATAACACTGATTAAGGGAGATTGCTTAAGAAAGTATTTTCTTCAGTATTAGAAATGTGAGTCAGCTAGGATGTGTTTCTGGAGACCCTCTGTAGGTCCTACACAGCAGTTGAAGGGAGCTTAACTATCTATCTGATATCCTACCGCGGTTGTGTGACTGAGGAATCAGCTCAGCCTCTCTGGTCTCTAACCTGCTTTCTCTGTGCTAATGAGAGCAGTGGTTATAATGTACCTGTGAGCTACTATGAAAGAGCTTATGAGCTGTAACAGACACCTTTTTTTTTTTTCTTTGCTAAGAGAGACTGGTTGTTTCCATTCAAGAGCCCATTAGGCCATTAGATTCAGTTGACAGATTGGAGCTGGTTGGCTACTTACCGTGAGGGACTCTTTCATCACTGTGAGAGATTGCTCTTGTATGCTTGTGTGTCCTGGGGTCTCTCTCACATTCTTCTCTTATACCTTGGCCCACCCCATAGGACATGGCATGGAAATCTGCCTCAAACCATGAAATGAAATTTATTTACGTGTCACTTCATTTTTTGTTTAGAAGGTGCTCTTCAGAGGATTTTGGACATATTTGTGAAAGATGATTAGATAACAGTTTGAGAGACGTGGAATGAATATGTTCAATTTTCTGCATAAAGACATTGGAATAATATGATAAAAGAAAGAATGCCTCAAATCTCTGTTCATGACCTCCCCTTTTTTGGTTCATTTTATTGCCATTGGTCTTTAAGGTTGGGGACACTTGAATACTCAACAAAGCCATTACAGTTTGGAGTCTGTTTCTCTATTACTGTAGGAATTGCTGTTCTTATACTTTATGCTTCAAAGTGTTAGTGTGTTGCCTTCATTCATCAAAGAGCACTTTGACCTGTATGCCTTTGCACTTTGGAGACCTTTAATACTGCTGTTTAGAGAATATCTTGCTTCAAGTCTGTGTTTATTGGACCTTCATCCTGAAGTATATTTTAATGAATTACTTTTTGTTGTTGTTGTTGTTGTAAGCCTTAATTCTCCAAAAATATATGAATCATACAAACATGATAGACTGCCATGCCAGGACATAAAAGTAGGCCAGGAACAAATTGCAAGAAGAACTCAAAATTAATGTTAGATTAGAAATAGAGTTTTAGGCCTATGTAAGGATATAAGATTTTGTCATTGACACCTTTGGGAGATGACTACACAGCATTAGGTTGTTGGATTTGTTTGTTTTTACTGTCTGAAGGCATGGTACTGCTTTAGCATTCATACATGATGGTTAAGCTAATTAAAATAGAATTTTTTATGCCAAACATCTGATAAGATTTCTCAAACATATCAGTCTAACTCTTAAAAGAATTATGAGGGTGATGGTGTATTTTAATGATGAGAGTGTCTTTTGATACCTGTGCCTTCATTTGCAGAAATGTACTGTCCCAATCTTGGAAGAGCTTGCGAATTCAGGCAATTGTAAAAGTGAGGGCTGTCCTTGTGTATGACTGCGTGACAGCAGTGCCTGCACTGTGTTTATTGACACAAGAATGCAAAAGCTCCAGGCTAATCACTTCATTCTGCAGCCCAAGCCAGAAAAAGCTCAGTGGTGTGTAATTGATTTTGACTCCTAATGGCCCTAGAAGACCAAGCAGGCCTGTCTCTGTCAGAGGCTATCAATCTTTGTGGAAGCAGACTGCCTCATCTCTCTCTGGCAGAGTGGGCTGGTGGGTTTGAATCACCAACCGTTTGGTTAGCAGCCCAACACTGTACTCACTGTGCCCCAGGAGAGCCTTGGTGCGATTGTATCAACCATCCATGCGGTCACACTGGACTGTTGGAGATTCAGCAGGATGGTCAAGGTTGTACAAGTTTGGTCATGAGAAGATGATTTTACAGGTATCACATCCAAATTGTAGTTCCTTCATCCATTGTCTTCTTCATGCACTGGGCACGTAGAAAGGGGTATGTGCCATTAGAAATTCTGTATATGGCCTTTCTGCCCTGTGTTCTCTGTTGTGGCAAAAGGGAGATTTTCCTACTAGAGGAATTACCTTGGTTTTCAGTTCAAGGAGAAATTCAGAAGATATTTCAATACGAAATAAACTTGTTGTCCCTTTAAGCTTATATTCCTTGAACTTCTTTACCCTCCACTTCACCCCAGGCCTGCTTGTGAGGTGATTTGATATAAGAAGGACAGAAAAAATGTTAACAAACTCTTTCTTTGGTTGCTAACAACACCTCCACCCCAAACCTAAAAAAACCCCAAACCACTGCCATCAAAATGATTCCAACTCAGAACAAGCCTACATAGGGCTTCCTAAGACTGTATAATCCACCTCCAGCTTTCCCCATGGAGTTTCTTGTGGGTTGAACCTCAGACCTTGTGATTAGCAGACCCAATGCCTAATCCATGGCGCCACCAGCTCAGTGAACAGTCTCTTTACCTATGTGAAATCAGTTTTTTTTTTTTTATTATAGTAGGCTCTGTATTAGATGCTGGGACCAGCCAAGGGGAATGTGTCAGGGAACATTTCAAGTGATGTCTTTCAGATCTAGAGATTCTAAAGTACCCCCCACCAATATTTTAGAATTCAAATCATCTGAATTTCCCTTTGGAGTTTTATTCCAAAATGCCCACTACTGACTTGGGAGAGGAGGGACTTGGTGAGACCCACTAGGGGAAGGTCTCTCGGCCACCTCACCACCCTTTCCTAATCACTGCCACTGAGTCCATGCCAACTGAGAGTGGCCTGACCCCATGGGACAGAGTAGACTGCCCTGGTGGGTTTCTGAAGCTCACTTTTCATAGGAGTAGAAAGCCTCCCTTTTCTCCCACTGAATGGCTTGTGTTTCTAACTCTTGACCTTCTGATTAGCAGCCCAGCACATAACCCACTAAGCTACCAGGGTGCAGGAAGACTAATGTGAAGCATGTGAAAACCCTTTAAGACTGGAATGATCCTATTGCCTAACAGACCAGATGATGGGTAGTTGATTTACTTACCTAAGTTATCATTTAAACACAAGCTTTCCTCAGAAAATGGCAAAATCTAATGTCTCTGTGTTTAAAAAAACAAAAGAGGGTGCACAATTATTTACAATCAACCTGTGTCAAATAAATTGATATTTAGCTGACTTTTTAATTTCTGACAAATGCTCAAGCATGTTGAACAGGAGCAGCTGGTAAGATTTCTGCCTGCACTAAGTGATAGGTGCTCACCAAGTATTAGCTCCCAAACCTGTTGATGCCAGTTGTTTTTGTTACAGCAATTACGTAGTATTATGCAAACCAGTGAACTAATTGTGCTCTCTTGGATATGCTTCATAAAGATAAGTCATCGGAAGGAGAAAAAAATGTTTGTTGAAGAATTGTGGGCAAGATACTGTGAAAGTTTAAGGAAGAATATATTTCTGTAGTCACAAGAAATTTATGGTTGCATTATTTTACAGGTAACTTTAAGTTCTGAGGTCTGCATGAATAAGCAAACTTAAAAATCAGAGGATACATTACTGTGATTTTTCACTTATGTGTTTTCAGAGAAAAGTTTTGACTGTACAGCCACATATTTGGCAAGGGCATGTACATTTGGTCAAAATAAAATTAATAAAATATTAAAATTAGCATAACCATATGGTAACTATCACAGAGCAAATAATTAATGTTTCAACTATTGTCAAAGGTATTAGAAAATTTTGTTATAGAATATTAAGATTCAACTTTGGATAGAAAATAAAGTAGCTGGATAACATGTAGATGGATAAATAGATTTAATATGTAGTAGCCATATTTAAAAAATCATTGATGGTGGTAAGTTCTGGGTTGTACAAGAGGGCACTGTTTAATTTATTGCATTTCTATGTTTTCCAAATTTTATTTAAATACCACGAGTTAGCTCGATAGTGAAAAGTTAACATTTTTGAAAAGTAAGGAAACTTTGGAATTGAATTATTGATCTTAGTTCTGGAGAATTTTTTTCAGTCTATGAGCTTGTGTTCTCATTGGTGGTGTCAGCATTAAGTTTTGATTTAGTGAAATCAAAACACAGATCCTGCTGTGAAATGCAGATGTGTAGATAGGCAAACCTATTTCCTTTGCTCCTTGTAATAATACTGTTTTGATGGCAGCATGTCTTCCCCTGAGCCTTTGGTGATTACCCTCGACCAGATAAGGGTATCCAAGATGGCAGTCCCATGAGATATAATGGTTTCTTTCAATCTGCAGCTTCAGTACTGTTTGACAGTTCCCCTAGAGGTGGATTGCTCGCTCCCTGCCGTCAAGGCAATGCTGACTCATGGCGATGACCCTCTAGGACAGTGTACAACTGTCCTTGTGGGGTTCTGAGGGTATAAATCCTTATGGCAGTACACCACCTCATCTTTCTCCCATGGAGCTGGCTAGTAGGTTCTTGTGCTTAGTAGCCCAATAATCCACTATGCCACTAGGAGTCCTCATGGGTAGGTATTGCCAATGAGAATCAGTCAGTTACACGTACACTAACTAATGATCTGATCTGTTTTAGAGATCAAATGAAAGGACAAAAGCAGGGCTTTAAACCTGTTTAGTTCAGTTTGACCCCTGCTAAAAATTTGCATTTACAGCCCAGATCTACTGAGTCAGATGCTATAGTGCAACAGAGTCCAGGCGATTCTTCTATGTACTTTAGAATAAGAACCACTTGTTAAAATTTACCTTGAGACCAGTAGATCTGGGGTGGAAAGTGAAAATCTCAGGATGTGGAATGTTGCACTAGAATGAGTCATTTGGAAGCCCTGGACAAAGCCAAAAGGATATGAATTTTAAGATGGAGAACTTGATTTCATACCAATGAGTAGGATAATTGGAATGCTTAGTAGATATTTTAAGACTCACACAGGATCACAGGCTATCATATGACAGTTGTTTAGATTATTCCTACTGCCACCAAGTAGATTTAGACTTATAGTGGCCCTGTAGGGCAGGGTGAAGGTGCCCTTTTGGGTTTCTGAGGGAGTCAGTCTTTATGAGCTGAGCCTCTTGTTTCTGCTGAGAAGCACATGGTGGGTTTGAACGGCTGTCCTTTCTGTTAAGCCCAATATATAACCCAATATGCACCAAGTTCCAGGTTGGACTACGGATAAATAGATTTCACTACTCGCTGCCATCCTGTAAATTCTGACCCTCCAGGACAGAGTAAAACTCTTTCTCCCAAGAACCATCGGTTGGTTAGAACTGCTGACCTTGCAGCTAGGTCCACTACACCAGTAGAGCCTTCATCGGCCAATAGAAAATGGTAACTTGTGGGACACATGGCCCTTTGATGGATTGTGCTTAAACTACGTAGTATCTTACAAGTGACATGGTGAGCAAGAGCCAGAATAAAACATATGATCAAGTTTACTTACGGTTCAAAAGTGAGAAGATAAAAAGTATTAAGTTGAAAAAAAAAATAAAGTGACAAGATAATTGATTATCATTGGAGAAGGATGAGGTGGCTACTGGAAGGGGCCCCAAGGTGGGAATACTTGGGAAGAACTCATAATATTTTGCTTCATAATCTGGGTACTTGATATAGGAGGGGGCTTTAATAAGTGTCTAGGAAAATCCTTTAATTCTGCTTTTCCATGAGTATTTTGAAGCCACCTGGGATAGTGAATTTAGTTTCGAAATATTCATCAGGCCATAGACTTTTGCACTGTACTTTCTGTAGGTGTGCTATCAATCAATACGTACTGCAAAGAAATAACTCATTCAAAACATTCCATTAGCCATCATCACTTCACACTAGCACGCTGGTGGCCTGCCTACGTGTATTTGTCCGTTTAAAGACAACAGGTCAGCGCTCTGAGTGTTCATTGTCCAAGCCCCATAGGCTAATAGACGCCGTCAGAGGCCTTCTAGCCGCAGCCACGCCCTTTATTCTCAGGGTCCTCATCTAGCGAACTTACACACAGAGTTGATGCCTCTTTGGAGTACTCTTTTTTAATGAGTGGTTTGTATTTATACTAAACACAATGCTCTTTTCTGCTTTATTGAGCAGGTTTCTGAGAAAGAGTAAGATGACTACACTTTTTTTAAGAGCTCTTATATTTCAAAATTTATACTTCCGTCCTGAAATTGACTCATGAGTCTGCAAGCATGCCAGAGCTAGCTGCACAAGACAGCAGGTTGGCTTAGGGTTCCGTTGTGAAGATGAGAGCACAGATATCAGAGAATAACGAGGTGCTATGAAGTTGCTTTTTGATTCATAGTGACCGTATATGATAGCTAGGATTGCCTCATAGGGTCTTTGGCATTCTAATCTTTATGAGTGCAGACTCCGGCTTTCTCACTTGTCGATGCTGGGTGGATCCATACCCCAAAACTTCTGCTTAGCAAACAACTGGTCACTTTACTGCTGTCCATCTGTCTCTCTCCCTCTCTCATGCATTGCCATTAAATCAATGCTAACTTACAGTGCTCCGACTCTGCAGGACAGAGTAGAAGAGCTCCACATGGGTTTCTAGACTGTAACTCTTTGCCAGAGTGGATAGTTTCCTCTTTCTCCTAAGAGGCAGTTGGTGGTTTCAAACTGCTGACTTGGCAACTAGCTGCCCAATGCATAACTACGTTACACTAGTGGCGTCACTAGGCCTCTAGCCTTTAGGTAAGTCCTAAAGTACATTATTTCAGCTGAAAAATCGTATATGGTTATCTCAGAGATGTTTGAGCAGAATGAGGTAATCCCAAAGGACAATTTATTGAGGTAGCGAATTGGAGAAGGGAAGGCGAGAAACACAATTGGTAGGGAGAAGTCTGGATTTCACGAGCAGAGAGAAGGCTTTTCTTGAGAATCAAAGGGTAAGCTTGTCTTTTGGGCAGGGCTGGATGGAGGAGAAAGAGTTTGGAGGAGGACATAAATAGGCTGCCACGAGTTGGTGTCAGAAAGTGGCAAGACAATGGATTTTTATTTTGTTTTGTTTTCTTTTTTAGAAAACCGAGATCTCAAGAATAGCTTGGAGGGAGGAATGAGCAGTAAATTCTAAACATCTTCGAAGGCCAAAGTATGTCAGGTCATTAAAAGATAGGGCTCTGGATTGGCAATAGATCTACCTAAGTGTGGCTTCACTTCAATGGCCTTTTCAAAGTACTGCGGCTGCAATAGAACCAACATGTTGAGGACGTTTCATTTGTACACAGTCACATCCGCTTAACTAGATGTAAGGCAAATCCGGCTTTCCAAGATCTAAAAATCTGAAAGTTGTGACATCAGGAGAATTCCATCGAGAAGCAGCTCGAGCTTAGTGCTTCACCTAAATCAAACTGTGACTGTCTTTAGATTTTTTTCAAGGGTCAACAAGGAAATAAAAAACAAAACGAAAACCTCATGAATTGATTGCCACACTGCTCTCTGGATTCCATCTGCAGTTCTCTACCCCAAAGCTACTCCCCACCCTTTGGGTTACTGCTGGGGTTGCTTAACAGGCACAAAACAACCCCACTGTTGGTCCTCACTGCATGGGGTGGAAAGAGAGGGAAAAGGTTTTTGCTGTTGGAGCCCCCAGGGAGCTATGTGGTCAAAGGAGGCTGTCGTCTGGGAGGGGGGACATGTGCACACCCATCTGCATACCTTCTGCCACCAATCGCTGAGTCTCTCAAGGGTTTGCTTGATTTAGGGTTCATGTCACCATAAGGAAAATGGAGAGGGTGGGGCAAAGGGCAAGTCCACCTCAATGGGGAGAAGGAAGAAATGGTTCCAAAGAAGGAAATTGATTGTGGCAATGGTTGCACAACTCTTCGTAGTATGATTGAATTACTGACATGTGTGATAAGTTGATTATAGCTCAATAAAATTTAAAAGAATAAAATTTGTTTTGGGGGCATCACTGCCCTCCGGTGGTGGGATTAGGAGACCCAGCCTTGCTGTTGGATTTGAACCTCCAACCCAGTGGGCCTCAATCCCGTGCACAACCACTACGCCACCGGGGCTCAGCCCTTAAAAAAATAAAATTTAAGCAAAAATCTTTCAGATTAGCAGATCACTTACGGACTCACTTGATTGTTAGTTATTACTGAATAAGAGGCTAACACTGCACAACTGCAAATGTTAAAGTGGTTTAAAATAATATTTTTTAATATCCACTGATCAGTTAATTTTTCACTATTATCAAAATGTATAATAAGAACCTGACACACACCACTTGTTATTTGTGTGAAATATTTTCAGGTTTTCTATTTTACTGCCTCAGATACAGATGAATTGATTTCATGATTTGTTTAGGTAATTGTATATTTGATGAAAACATCCTTGAAAGGAAGACAGCAAAGCTGTAGGTCAGGGTTTTAACAAAGTCAGTATCATGTCTGGGCATCCCTTCATCACTTGGTTTTGAAAGCTTCTAAATGACCTTCTGTGGTATCGCTCTGATGCTCATCTTTCATCGTGAGCAGCTCTGAGTAATTTATGATAAATAATGAAATGCTGTTTCCTACCGTTCTCTGCAAATGGCTGAGCATGGTGAAAGTTGAAGGCGCTGCATTACTTCTAAATGACTAGATAACACAAAAAGGTTAACCCTACAGCGGAAAGGTCAAGTAGAACATGCTGCTTGGGAGAATGGAGAGCCTTCTCATAGTGCCGTTGTTCGTCCATCCCCATCACCACTGGAGCTGTTGTCTCCACTGTTAGCTTCAAGAGCGGTAGGGAAGGGTTCGTTCCTTTAGCGAACTGGGTTGGCACGGAACGATGGTGTTCTTTATTTGGAATAAGAAGAGACAAACACTTAATATTGGCTTAAAATATAAAACCCAAATTAATATCTCTTTCAAATTAATATCTTTTAAAAAGGCATTTTCAATGGTCAAGTTTGGAGGAATGCTAGATATGACAACTTATATAGGTTACTTGTGCGCTGATGTTGAAAAGGGATATTAAATAGCAGATACTAGAATGGTTCTATTTTTGTATTAATAATGACAGATAGATGGCTTTCACAAACCAAATTTTATTTTCTCAACGTTAGACTTATTAACTCAGAGTTAATTTTATTAACTCAGAGTTCAGATTGAGGGTGCCAGTTTATGAAGGTTTGTTTGTCTTCTGTTGGCTGTGGAGGGAGGGTCCTTGTCACAGAACTTCTGTTTCTGGGGGATTTTCATGTGGTTTGATCCCCCTCTTCCCCAACTTCTCTGCAATCAGGCTCACTCTCTTAGTCTTTCCAAAGACTTTTTTTTTTTTTTTGACATCACTGCTCTCCGGTGGTGGGAGTAGGAGGCCCAGCCCCACTGCTGGAATTGAACCTCCATCCCAGTGGGCCGCAGTCCCGCGCACAACCACTTCGCCACCGGGGCTCAGCCCCTTTCCAAAGACTTTTATGCCTTCCACTAATCCTGCCTGATTAAGATAACAAGATAACCCACTCCCAGATATGATTTTAACCACAGGCATAGAGGTTAACATTCACAATATGTATTTGGGGGAGCACATAGTCCAAAACAATAGCCGATCTTTTATTTTTTTTAAGGAATGCTATTATTTATTGGAATACAGTCAAGGAGGTTTTATGGAAAAAAGGAGTTTAAAAATAATGAAAAATTTCTTTGAACTCAAACAAACAAACCCTTTGTATACCACTTATATACTGCTAACTATAGCAGCAATAGTTCAAAAACCACCCGCTGCTCCTCAGGAAAAAGATGAAACTTTGCAGTTCCGTGAGGAAATCCACAAGCGCGGTTCTGTTCGGTACCATACTACACCAGAGGGTCACTTTGAGTTGGAATTCACTTGATGACAGTGAGTTTGGGTTGAGTGTTTTTAAAAATTTTTTTTATTGCTACTTTAAGTTTCCAATTCATATACGTGCCTCTTTATGAAATAGCGAGGCTCCTGTGGCAAGGAAGTCAGCTGTTTGAATATTGGCGGATATTTTTACTTTAGAAAAAGGATTGCTTCCTTGCACCGTGAGACAGATTCACACACAACGGCGGCGCCAAGACACCTGGGAGGTGAGAGGATTTCGTGGCTCTGCGTTCTGAACGTGTTGAGTTGAGTCGGCCCCGGCACACCCCCCACGGGTGTAAACGTGGGTCTGCTTTCAGTGGATGTGTGCAGAGAAGTTCTCGCAGGACTTCACTTGTCTTAGTCTCTTAGGCTACTCTCCAAGCAGATCCCATCAAAACACTGGCCTCTGGGGGGATCAGGTATGTCAGTAAATTCATGTCAAAGAGGCTCGAGTGACTATTGTGAGGACCCAAAGGGGTCATCATTAGTAGAGTCTTTGGATGGACGCAGAACAATCACATGGACTTAATTATGGATGAGCTTTTAGAAAAGTGAAACCTTCATTGATGGAGCAAAAGGCTAGCAAAAGTTGTACCATGTCCATCGTGACAATGCAGCTGTTCACTCTTTGAAGGGAGCCAGGGCTGTCCTTTGAGGTCAGTGAGAAGCCCTCCCCCACCCATGTTAGAGTCTTCCTCTGCCGCTTCAGATTTATCTTTGCTTCTCAAACTCAGTGACCGTTGAGCAGGAACACAGTTGGAGTGTCTCAAGATTGCCAGGACTGTTTCATTGATGTGATATCAATTAAACAGGGGGGCATTCTTGAAGGAAGGCTTGGAGTAATGGAAACACTGCCTTAAAAAATGTGTAGATACAGGCTAAACCCCAGTGGCATCAGGGGTTGAGTGCGGCACTGCAGCCCGCAGGCTTGGTGGTTCAAATCCAGCAGTGGCTCTCAGGAGCAGCACTGGGTAGCGCTCACGACCACCAGATGCAGTGATGTTCCCCCCCCCCCCCCAAATGTGTGGATACAAGTGGAAGCTATAATAGGAAACTAACTTCAGATTATAATATTTGTTTAATAAAGGCTTCTGTTGTCTAGAAAATATAGCAATTTTTTCTGACTTACTCTCAGATATGTAACAGACTGTTTTGCAATTTTCATGCTCTTCATGTGCTCATGTTCAATGCCATTAGTAGAATTATCATGTTACTGGTCAAACAGCATCAGAACTAACTCCTGCCATAAATTTTGCATTCTCTGTTTAGTTATTAAAAAATAGATTCAGATCAAGTATATATTTAAATTACACTTTACAAATTGCACAATGTCTTCGTGCAGTTGCTAAATGTCATATGCAATGACTGGGTGTTCTCAGACTGGTTGCCATAAAATAGTGGCATATCTTTGTGAGGGCTTCAAGTCCTTAATTGCAAGGTAAAGAATGTCTTTATGTACTGCACTCCTGTTGTGAAAATTGAATTAAATTGTCAGTCTGTGAGCTCTTTAGAGTGACAGGAGAGTCATGATATGAGCAAACCACAGAGAAAGGTGATCTTTGGCCAGCAATACTTTTACACACAAACACTTCACTGAAGTTTGCCTCTCAGCTGCTTCCTTTCCTGCAGATACCCACTGTAAGTTGTGAAGTCATTGAATAAACCTAAACCCGCTGCTTTTAGGGAAGAATATCCCAAATGTTTCCTAATCCATCCCCCCCCATCCCCACCCCCCCACAAGCTACTGTTGTGTTCGAAGTTCACTGTAATATTCCATGATCAACTACAAGGCATCTAGTACCCGAATAGAGAGGCTGTTTGAATAGAATAGTCAGCTGTTTAAATATTGGAGGATATTTTTACTTTTGAAAAAGAAGGATTGCTTCCTTGCGCCATGGGAAAGAGAGACTCACAAAAGGAGGGAGGGAGGCTCCAAGAGGCCTGGTGTATGTGTGGGTTCTCTGGCTCCGCGTCCTGAATGTGTTGTTGTGAATTGGCAGGAATGCCCAACTGCATGGTCCCGTGGCATCATCACAAGTTCTGGTACACACAGCTTCCCTGGTGGTTACTGTGGACTTAGGGCATTCTAGTCTCTCTTCCAGCACTATCTATTTTGCCCCATATGTATACCTTTGTATGAATTCCAGGAGTAGATACCTAGGTTTTTGAAAAATGTCTAGTCTACCTTTGAGAAACTGTTGAAACCTCATTGCAATAGGTGACCTGACTGATAGTTGAAATCCTGTGGCATAGATTTTAGGATTCTAGGAGCAATATGAAAGCTGTCACAGTACAATAAAGTGACAGGTAGTATACTTCTCAACCATATTTTTACTAACTGTGAGGTTTAATATGGTCCACGGGATGTGGTTTAACAGTATGATCCACTCAAAGGTATCCAAGCATGGGCTCCTAAGGGTGCAGATTATCTAGGCTGTTCACCTTATTTCCATAAGCCGATTCTTCCCCTCCTTGTTTGATGCCCCAGCAATTTGTAACCCGAACAAAACCCTGATAAACACTACAAATAAGCTACACCCCAAATCCTGGAAAATGTTTCCCAAGGAGACTGGGGATAAGCTGGGGAACCTTCACTCAGGGAAACTCATGTTACTTTTGCAAGATCCTTTTTTTTTAAAAAAAAATATGATGTTTCCTTTTTTTCTACATTGGCAAATTGGAAGTAAGATAATTAGGGGGTTGAATCTGAAAGGAGAAAAGAGTAATTAAGGTGCTGTGGAAAAGTCACTCGGCCCTATTTTGGGAATGTCGCCCCGGCCCTGCCGCTCTGCTGTTTGAGACTGTAGGGTAGACTACATCATCTCTGAGGCCCAGTTTCCTGGTCTACACATGAGACGGTCAAAATGAAACTCAGGGTGGAAGTTTTTGAATGATTGAGTCATCTGATGGTAGACCTTCTGGCAGGCACCCTTCTCATTTTCTTTCTCTCACCATCTGCCCCAAACAATTATTTTTCGTGGTATAGTTTTAGGGGATATTTCCCATTTCAGCCTTTAGTGATTCCCTTATTTTAGTGTTCTGAATAGATGGGACTTGGCTAAATCCTTAAATCAAGTGAAGATTGATTATTTGCAGCTTTAAAAAATATTCCTTTATCCTTCCTGTGGCAGATGTAGAGCATGGGAACCACCTGTAGATTTGTTCATTTGGAACTATAAATACATGTATCCAGTTTTAGATATAAGTATCATATTTCTCCCTCTTAACTAAACAATATTCCTAGTTGCAGAATTTTACAAAGTATGCTATAAGGAGGGCAGAAGAGAAAAGGATGGTGCTTCAAGGGCACTGGTTGTAAGAAAGTTGCTGTCTAATAGACTCGCTGGGAGCCCGGGCAGAGCAGGGTAGAACTCTGCTGTGGAGTGCTTTCAGTTGCTGATCTTCCAGAGTTGCGAATGCACACATGCATCCTGCGTCATGCCTCTCAAGGTATGTCAGTGTTCCCTGTTGTGTTGGTTGACATGAGGTCTTTTGTATCGGATCATAGATCCATTCAAAGGACCAGAGCAGGGCTCTGAGCTGTGATTGAGTTATGGTTACATTGAATCCTCACTCTAGGAAGCTAGCTAATATTTGATCTGAAGACCTTTATTATGATCATTAGTAGTGTAGACTTATTATAGAAAATTAAAATATTTGTGTAAAAAGGAAAATAAGAGTCTACTACAGTTTTGCTTCTGAGATAATTACTGTTACATATATTTCTATCAATAATAACCCATTTGTTACTCTCAACATATAGTTTACTTACAAAACCTGAAATCTTACTCCAATTCTTTAAAAATAGTATTTATTTCTCTGTTAACATATAAAGACAAGTAAAAAAATAATGCTACAAAGTCAAACCACACAGCCTCCAAAGAGCCCCTCCCCCATAGGTTTCAAGCTAGGAGTAGCAGCTACCGGAACTGCCCCAGGACCAGGGGGGAGATCGACATAAAGGTTAGCAGACAGACCTGGAAGTACATATGTTTTCTCTCTCTCTTTTTTCAATCTTTTGTTGTCTTATTTTTTTGGTCTACATCATTGTTGGCTTGCCTACTCTATAAGACAGGCATGGGAAGCAAGCTCGGGGAGACAGCGATGGGGCCAATAGCACCAGAGGTTCTTGGTGATAAAAGGTGGTGGAGATAAGGTTGTGGTGAGCAAACAGTTCCGTAGACAGGGAAACAACTAAGGAATTAAAACCAACAACAAGGTGGTAGAGATCCTGTGGGTGTTGGAACAGTAGCAACCTAACCTAACAGAGGAAGTACTAAGAGGTGGAAATCGGGGAGCAGGCTGGTGGGGCAGGAAGAAGGCAAAAGGAAACAGAGAAAGGCTCTAGAAAGCAAAGCTATGGATAGAAGTATAACCATAGGTGTGTACATATGTAAATATATTAATCTAGAAAATAGAAGTACTGGCCTATGTACATATATTTATATGGTAATACACTAAGGTTGTGGATGGACCTTGGCCCACAATGCAAGAACACATTGTTGAATTGGTTAACAAACTGGCTCCCCACCCCATCCCACTAACACAATCACCGAAGATAAAATGTGTATAAGTAAATGTGGTGTAGAAAGCAGATGGTGGCCCACTATTAAAAGATATAGTGTCTGGCATTTTAAAGACTTCAGGTTAAAGAACTGGCCATCCAGCAGTGAAGCAATAAGTCCGTATGGAAGAAGTACATCAACTAGTGAGAACATGAGGTGTCATCAGGACTGGGTAACACACTTCAAAAGACCCACAACAAACAAGCAAATAACATATTGTTGAGAACAAGGTGGGGGGGGGGTGGTTTGAAGCAAAGGCCCAAAGCCTATCTGTAGGCAATAGAACATCCCCTCACTGACAGGTCCCAAGGAAGGGATGAGTCAACCAAGGGTAGTTAAAAACTAGGAACACACAATATACCTCTGGTTCCTTGAGGCTTCCTTACCCCCAACTATCATGATCCAAGTGCCGCTTCTCATTGTGGACTAGACCAGAGCATGTGCACAGATAGAGATAAAAGATAATAGCTCATGACACATGAAATCCAAGCACAGGAATGAGAATAGCTATACTAATAAGGAGGAAACAGTAACAATGATCGACAAGTAACCACACATCCCCTTCCAGGGAAAAGAGTACCAGAAACCGTGGGGCAAGGGAGACAGTGTTTGGTGTGATATATGAAAATAATAATTTATAACCTATCAAGGGGTCATGAAGGTTAGGGGGTGGAGGGGGGAACAAGAGGAGCTAATACCAAGGTTGCAATATAAAGTATCTAGAAATGAACAATGTCAACCTACGTCCAAACATGCCTGATACAATTAATGTATGGATTGCAATGAGTTCTAAGAGTCCATCAGTTATATTTTAATACAAAATAATTAAAATGTTGCTACAAACTAATAGAAGACTTTATTCAATCAAGATATCAAAATGTGAAGTTAATGTTTCTCAACATATCGTTCATTTAGACATTTTACTTCTGAAGATAGCATGCTCATCTCTAACCCTTCCTTAAAGAATTCTTCCCTCTTACATTTGCAGTATGTCAAAACTGCACTCTGTATATTCACCCGGGCCACAGATTTTATTCCTCTTCCGATTTCCTTGAATTTGGGAAACAAAACAAAATGTCTGAAGAGCCAAAATTATGGTGAAGGTGGATGGGATAAGGGTTCCCAATAAATGACTCTTGCTACCTTAAAAGATTGAGCAGGTGCATAGCTAGGATGGGGGGAAAATTGTTGGGTGCTATTTTCCTGGCCTTCTTCTAGCCTTTCCTAGTTCCCATGCTATTCTTTTGTTCTTCAAGAATATCTGTCAAGATTAACCTTTGGAAGACCTAAAAGTAGTCTCTGTAAACTTCTGAGCTGTTCCTCCCGCCTGGAATTTAACAGGCCCAGCATATCCTATCAGAGACCACTGCTTTGACTGAACCTTACTCTCTGGATCATATAAACTCAAGACTGCATCCAAATATTATTCATTCCTAAAGATTGTTTTAATTAGCTTTTATCATGCTTTAAAAATGTCTGAATAGATAAGTTCTATGAGCTATCTAATTTTAAGCAATGTTTTTGGAACTCAGCCAATCAAAAACTTGCTGAGACCAAGACCTGCCCTCCAAATGGGATATACCAAACCATGTGTGATCCCACCATTGGTAGTTGTCTGATTAATAATAGTTCTAAGGTTTTCTTTGCATCATAATTTTTTATTCTTTTCCTTATTGACTCATCTTTGGGATGTCCTTATTTCCTTAATATGCTTGGTCTTTCTAAAATCTATAGTATTAAATGGGCGGTAATTCTGTAAACTTGTCGCAAGCTTTAGTGTTTTGGAAAAATGTCCACTTGAGTTTAAATTTGATATTTAACCTCTACCACCCCCACCTCCCCCATGGCATAAAATTTACCTGCTTCTTCAAAGGCACTCTAATAAGACTAAGACAATTCAATTACCAAGTGAACTTGTCTGGAGCCACACACAGATGGACGAAGCATATTTAAACATATTTTTCTTGTAATAACACATGTGCTTATGAATTCGAATGCTAGTCTAAGTGCTTTTTTACTTACCTTTGTAGTTCCAGAGCATAGCACATTCATTCCAAATCCTGTCTTTGAATGCGTCTGTGCTATTTAATGTGCTGGAATCTAATGAGTTGATCACCCACTAGAAATTGAGTGTGTTTCAACTTGGTCATCACTATGTAGAATTCTGCCCTGAATTCTGCCTTTAGGATGAAATTTGTTGCTGGCTAAAGTATATGTAAAACTATTACCTTTTGAAATTGGAAATTCTAAGTTCTTTTCCAGAAAGACCTGTTTTCATATTTGCTGCTAGACTGCCCAAATGCCCATTCATTCTGTGAGCCAGCATGACCATTCTTGGTGTTGCATATCACTTAGATAAACAACCCAAAAGGGGAAAAAACAAAGCAAACAAAATCACTTTGCAGAACTGATAGATTTAAAACAGTACATTATGCATATTTTATCCTGTGTTTATATACAAGTTAGTGAAACCCTGTTAATTGGTTAGTGAAGTTTCTGGGGAGTTAATGATCCTTCCTGGCTGCATAGACTGTCTGGTCCAATTCCTCTTTCCATCCAGGAATTCAGGGCTCTCACCGAAGAATTTTTGGCTAATAGCTGATTGCTTAACTTTCTAGAGCTCCAGAGACCTTCTCTTGAACTGAGGCGAGACAGGTACTAAAACTACTTAGTGCAATTCAGTAGCAAAGTGCTTTGCTTAAAACCCAAGAATAATGCTCAAGATAGATGACAGGTCATATGGGATGTGCAGACAAGGAGTAGGATGCAGTGTGATTGCTTAGGTGGTCTCTGGATGGCACAAACAGTTTGCTCTTGGCTACTCACCCAAAGGATGGCAGTGTAAATTTACCAGTGACACTGCAGGAGAAAGATCTGGCAAACTATCTGTAAAACCCACGCCCAGGAAAGCCTCATGTAGACATTCTGTTCAGTAGCACATGAGATTGATTGAGCTGGAATCAAGTCAGCAATGTCAGGTTTGATTGGTGGTTTTCTTTGAGTGGCAGACCCTGAATGGTGCCTATAGCTTGCACACTTGGTCTTACAGAGAGGTTGGATGGTTAAGTCCAACCAGAGGTGCCCTGGAAGAAAGACCTGCCAGCTTCCTGCTAAAATATCAGCTGCTGAAAAGCCTGTGGGTCGCAGTTATACTGACATCCATGGAGTATTTACTGTGAATTAGAATCAATTCAGTGGCAACCAATTTGTATTCTTGGCCATATGACCTGAGGGTTAGAGTAGTTTGGCTTTTTATGACTTAGTAAAGCCCATTGCTAAATTTTAGCTACAACTCCATAACTGGTGAGATTTCAATAAAATACACAAACCTGAACACATACGTACAGATGAATACCAGTAACAATGGCAACACAGTAACTAAATCGAGAAAGTTTAAGTCGTTCCTTGTTTCTGCGATTATAGGCAGTACAGACCATTTTCCCTCCTGTCCTTGCTGTGATCGGAGTGCCCTGTTCACAGTCACTATTTCCACCGCTCTGCACGAGGTGCGCGTGCTGAGCTTGAGACAAGGCTCAGCTCCCAGGCAGACTGACTTAGGTTGGTGTGCAACAACCCCTGTCTCCAGCAACCACAATGCTGCTGTTCTCACTAATAAGTACCATGGAAACCCAGAGCTGCAGGGGTGATGGGTAGGTGGCAACACCAGACAACACTGGCTTTTCAAATGTCACATGACAGAATAGATCCACTTGAGAATAAGGGGCCATGCCAACACCCTGCAGCTCCTGCGCTGACCGCCTGTGCCCCTGTGACTCCCCTCTTCTCTGACCGTGCAGGGGGATGCACAGCTTCTGAGAGCTGCAGCTCCTGCTCACACCCAGAAGCAGCTTTTTTGGCATACCAGGAACGATCTGACCAGGATGGAGTTTGTTCATTTGGATTAGAAGATCTGCTTCTCTTGTGACTGCACTGACAGAGCTGTCTTTAAAGCAGTGGTGTTTGTGATGGAGGGAAGGTGCTTTACCATCTGCCTTTCCTGATTACTAGTTTTAATATGTATATCTAAGTGACAGCCTGAAAGGTTATGTCACAGAGGAAATATTGTATTTTATATTGTACTCATGCCCCCCCCCCAATTGATAGGCTTCTCTGCACATTCTTTGTCCAAATACCTAGATCAGTTTTCAATCTCAGCTGCCCAAATGGAGTCCCCACCAGTTCAATTCAGTGGGAGATTTGTCTTATTTCATTGAATATGGATGCTAGCTTTTTTTCTTATTACCATAAAATTAAATTTGGGAATGCATCTGTGTGTGCTTTTAAAAATCACAGTTATATTCTTGAAGTTAGTTCAGGTTTCTGTGCATGTGCTTCTAGTGGTTAAAGGGCTGTAGCAAAAACATCCCTCTGCTGTCCATCTGGCTTTACCTCTTGGAGAACCCCGGTGTGCAGAGTGAATAATTCTATAGTTTTCAAGGCTGTAACATTTCAGAAACAGATCCTTGGGCCTTCCTTCTGAGTGGGCTCCAACTTTGAACCTTTTAGTTAGTAGGACAGCACTGAACCATCTGTGATGCACAGGTCCTTCCGGAAAACAACAGTGGGTTCTAAGACAGGACAAGTTTGGATTCAGAGTTTATTATTCATTTGACTTTAGGCAAGTCAGCTTCTAGGAGGCTCAGTTTCTCATCTTTAGAAATTGAAACAATGGACATTTTCAAGCAATTAAGGATTTTGCAAAGTGGATACCTGTAAAACCACTTATAAACTCAAATGATGAATAGATTAAAAGCTTTCTTATTAGAAGGTGATGGATATTTGGATATGTGCACATAGAAGCAAACTAATAACATTAGGAGAGGCTGAACGTTTTTAATGCCATGAGCTAGTGTTTTCTTTTGGGCGAGCTAAATTTAATCCTAAGTATTAAATGTTGTACATGCGAATAAGGTTAGAAAAATTCAATGTGTAGATGAGAGAGAGAGAGAGAAAGAGAGAAGATATTCCTTAGAAATTTAAATTCCACAATAGTGTTGACTAGAAAAACAACCAATTTTAGGTTCCTGAAAATGAATTTCTCAATATTTGATTAAGACATACTTAGGTGGCATATCCTTTTGGAACCATTTCCATCACAAAAGGTCGGTATTTGCTCAGTTTGAAAATGAACTCTCTGCAAGTCTCTGATGTCTCAATGTCTGACCCACCATCCACAAAGATAAGATGAACTGTTGCCCAGAGACGGAGAACCTCTGTTCTCCTCGTCACCCTCTCTCATGGGATTCCTCTTCAGTTGATTGGACTTATGAACTGGTTCTCAGTGCTGAGGAAAGAATTATTTTTCAAAGCACTTCTTCCAGTGTGTCTTGAAAGATTCTGGAAACTAGTAAGCAAGGTTTCCTTTCTTGAGATAAAATAAGGTGACATATTTCTGGGAAACATAAAATCCATCACATTGATTCTTTTTTGTTTGTTTGTTTGCTGTTAGGGGGGGATGCATCACTGCCCTCTGGTGGTGGGAGTAGGAGGCCCAGCCTTTGCTCCTGTGGAGCTGCTGCTGTATTTGAATCTCCATCCCAGTGGGCCGCAGTCCCGTGCACAACCACTATGCCACCAGGGCTCAGCCCACATGGATTCTTTCTTATCTCACCTCATTTTCTTTATTTCCATCAAAAAGGAAATTCATTTCTAGAGAAGGAGAACTTAGTGGTTGGTTTTCTTTTGTTTACATTTAAACAGTTCATGGTATAAAATATTTATCATGACTTAGGAGAGAGTGAACCTGTTCACTCAAATGCTGTGATGAGAAGCTTAGGAGATAGAGAATTATGCTATGGTGGAATAATTTGGAATAGGATAGTGGGAATGATTATATAACTTGAAGAATGTATTTAGTGTCACTAAATGTAGCATTTGTTGACATGGTGGCTTTTTAGTGGTGCATATCTTCACCACAATTCAAAACAACACCACATTCTATGGCTCACAATCTGATTTTGTTGTGCATGGATCTGCCAGGAGTCAGGGGCCAAGTACACAGCAGACAATGACAACAATCACACACAAATACCCAGAAAGCAGAGATGATCCTGTTCAGTTCATTCATGAGATGAGCAAGTGTGTTTGACTTCTACTATGTGTAAGCCTCAAGATCATACACATGACAGGTATTTTTAAAATACCTGATATTTTCCAGATACCCATCTTCAGGATTCAGGGATGATGAAGACTAACACAAATATTGCCTCCTGGGATTTATATCTCGTGAAGGAAGGCAGATAGGATCACATCAACCTATCTGTCAGATAGTTTCAACCAATGAGATAAATCATATAGTTTCAACCAACAAGAAATGCTTGGTAGAAAGTTTGAGTTTCTGTAAGTGATTGGAAATCTTAGCTAAGGAACTGATGAAGCCATACAGGTGGCACCTTTTCATCCAGGAATTCACATGTATGGCTTCTTCCTATCACTCTGGAATTCAATTCAATCATCAGACTATGTATATAACATTTTATATATATATATATGTGTGTGTGTGTGTGTGTGTGTGTGTGTATAATCATCTCCCTGACCACATCATAAGTGGGAGGAAATAGAAGGGGACAGGTAGATATGTTAGTCAACCACTTGGGGATTTCAGCCTTTGCTTTAAAAAACCACAGAGCATATAAGTAGGAAAGGGTCTGTTAACATTTTGATAAAATCATGCTGGGTGTAGTGTGGAGCTAGATTTTTAGGGGAGCACAAAGGAACCTGGTGACTTAGAGGAGAGTGGGCTAGATTAGATTGGCTGAACTATGGAAGAGTGAAGAAATGATTTACTATAGATGAGTAAATAGAGTGGGAGCAAGAGGGATAAGAGAATACTAGATAAAGGTATATAGACAGTTCTCAAATTATAAATATTCAACTTATGTGTAACCTACAGTTACAAACCAACTTCAGAAATATAACCAGAGGTACATACAATAGAATCAGGCGTATACAATGATTCATAATCACAAACAGGAGCTGTTTTCCTACAGGCAACGAAACAGGACTATTACTACTGTGTTATTATGTTAAAGATGTTTTGAGGTCTCTGAAAGTCGTTGTTAAAAATGTTTATTATACAATGTATGTTACATACAAGAAGGCTTCAAAAAGTACTTGGAAAAATGGAGTTAAAAGATAATGAATCTTTTCCAAACTTTGTGCTGTCCCAGACCTTGTACAGTATAGGGGGGCATAACCTATGGTACTGATTCATGTACAAATCCAAGTTTAAGACACATGCAGGATCAGAGCTCATTAGTAATCTGGAGATCACCTATAATAAACATGAGTTACAGATTTATGAAAGTTAACCTTAAGAAAAATTTGATATTTAAAAACAGTCACTTCTTTTCTTTTTGTCCCCTTTGTAATGTGGGGACTCCAATATGCCAGCACTGGAAGAAATCCTAAGTAAGAAAAGATGGTGTGTAAATGTTTGGTGATGCCACGTGTGTGTGGTAAATGTGTGATGTGTATGCGGTGGGTGCACTATGTATGTGATACAACACAACATGTTTGACGTGTGCAGGTATGAACATAGTGTGTGGTATGGTGCAACGTGTGTGGCATGTGTATGGTGTGTGGTTATATGGTAAAGTGATCAGATTTTAACATTGGTTAAATGGGACACCATTGACTGGGAGGGTGAGGGGTGGAGGGGGTGTATTCCCTTCCCGTTCTCCTGCTGCTCTCTAGCTTGTCGTGTATTCTTTCCCAAAATCAGGACTTTTTTATAATGCTGCCGGATACGGTAAAAATTGTTTGAAATCTGGACTGTCCCCCCAAAAGTGGGACATCTAATGACTTTATTTATTTGGTGAAGTGTATGTGTATGTATGTGTGGGGGGTATGTGTGTGTGGCATATGTTTATGTGATGTGTACGTGTGTAGGGTATGAGTCTGTGCATATGATGTGAGTATGGCACGTGTGTGATTGTGTGGTATGTGGTAAGGTGTTTACCTGGTGTGTGCTTGGTGAAGTGGGAGATGTATGGTGGATCTGGGTGTTTAGGTCTGTGTGGTGTTTCTTAATGGCCGAGTGTGTGTGACAGAGTGTGTATGTGTGTGTGTGGTGTGTCTTGGTTTCATGTGTGGGCACACACCCATGCGTGTTGGTGTATGTGTGCTCACACAGATGTGTGCAGTGTAAGAGTAATAGAGAGTCCTGTAGTACTAGCACAGTCACATGGGCATGGGCCTATTGTCCTGCCCAAGAAGGGGTCCTGGGAATCCTGCATTCTCCTCTCTGCTTCCTGAGAAATTGGCAGGCCCAGGCCTGCAGCAATGGCCTCCCTGTGCTACCACCCTTTCTCAGTTAAGAAAATGAGAAGTACAAATTCTTCCAGCAATGTAACTGAAGAGTATAAGGCTTTGTATTGATAAAGCACATAGTTTAGATATCTTACATGTTCACCAGAAGATAGTAAAATCATTTGATTAGGTCCTAAGGTTAAATTTGATTGAATATGAAACGTGGAGCCCTGGTGGTGCAGTGGTTACACAGTGGCCTATGACCCTCATGTGCAACAGTGGGAAACCACCAGCAACACTCTGGAGAAGAACTGGGTTTCCTACTGCCCTCACCCATCACACAGGGCTCACGCTGAGTCAGCCTTGACTCGATGGCAGCAAGTTTGGTTTTCTTGGTTTGAGATTAAATGGAATCCTTGGAAATTCCAATAACTAGCTCTAGAATCATCAGAAGAAATGATCCTTGGAAATTCCAGTAATTAACTCTAAAATTCTCAGAAGAGATGGCAGGAGCAGGGAGACCCATGGGTGATTAGTCATTGCTGAACACGTTAGTTTTGTTGATGTTGTTGTTGTGTTTTTGTAGAAAGAACTACCTGTGTTACTGTTGGCTTCCTTGAGAGCATTGGGGCTTTAGCTTCTCCTGTTAGGGTTTTATATATGTTGAAGGTATGTGTTAGAATATCCATTTTGTAGGCCTATGAAGTGACTTTCCAAAGCTGGAAGACTAGCACGGGGTAATTATGTTTACAGGGTAAGAAGGCTTTTTTGGGGGGAAATATGTATATTGTGATTTTTCTCATTTTCCTCTCTGGGCTGATTTTATGAAGACTCCTTGGTTCTCCCTTTCCTAACAGAAGCATATCGCAGGCCTCTCTCTCAAGCAAAATCCCATGATTCGTATTTCCATTATAAATCAAAAAGAAAGAAAGACTCTCTTGAAGGAGTAGGTAGGAGTTGGGAGAAGAGGGAACTTCCAAATGTACAGATGCGCGTGGTAGGCAGGGTCGCCTGCCCATGCAGTGAGTCGCCCTGAATGAGGGAAGAGATAGGACCGGTGCTTGACAACCAGTTGGAGGATGCAGAAAGGGCTTTCAAAGAAAGTGGTTACAATTTCATTAACTTTAGAATTCTTCATACCAGATTGCATTTTGCTTACTAGAGGAAACAAATGAAAATAATATTAATGTCTATAATAACTGTGCTGTATTGAGCATCTCCTAAGTTCTTATCATGGTTTATCAATAATCATGCCTTTAATTCTCAGCTCCATTTAAAGGGAACAGGTATGATATCCATTCTCCTGAAAAATCTGCACCCAAAGGGAGAAGTTAACTAATTTGTTAATGTTCTTTCTGCTGGTTATATCAGGGGTCTGGTCTTTCAAGTATAATTCTAATATAAGAAGTCTCTTTCCCTTGCCTCCCATAAGCCATCTACGTAGCATGAAAAATTCCCAGCTAGTCTACAGTTGTAATATTGCGGCATTACTTGGAATCTTGTACAGAGGAGATAGCTGGCTTTCCTATTCCTTCTAGAATTAGTGGTGTTTGTCTCTGGCAGGCGTGGTACCCTTACAGTTATCACCTGACCCACACGAGCACAACAGGCAATTATATAGTGGAATCATGTCTAGATAAACGGGGGACAGTGTTAGGACCAGCTGTTCTTCTCATAAAAGATTAGGCACAAGTCATCCATGAGACCGTCGTCCGCTCTAACGTATGAAAGCCCAAACAGTGGGTGAACATGATAAAGGAAAACAAAATTAAACAACCTCCCAGAAACATGGCACTCCCGACATTCAGAAAAGGAGATACAGGTTTCTCAGAGACGGTTTGGTCAATAGTGCTTTCAAATTGTTGAAAGGGAAAAGTGGACAAAGAAATAGTATAGTGATCAGTATTGCCTGGTTTCTCGCCCATCTGGAGATTTCCAGTCACCAGAACCTACAGCTTGATTAATTATCTCTGAAAATCCCTGTTCAAGCAGCAGTCCAGCAAATTGTTAGCGTGTGCTGATGGTGTTGGTGATGGTGATTTGACTTGTTTGTGCTTTCCACATTAAAATCTATGACTTTAGAAGTCCCAAGTCCCCCCTGTAAATACAGGCACAGGTTAGCAATGCTTCTTAGGAAATACTCATCGAGAAAGGCTTTCTAATGACCAAGATTTTAAACCTGTAGGTATCCAGCATCCAGATTTCA
>PVJH01015578.1:0-53061 GCA_004026705.1 Nesogale talazaci
AAAAAAAAAGAACCCCACCCCACCCCATCCCAGAAAAGATGTAACTACTGAAACAACATATGTATGTATGTATGTATGTATACATTATGATGAGTCCTGTATGAGTCCCCAATGAAATGAATTTAAAAAAATAATAGAGAAATTTATATTAAAAAAATAATAATCTTATGGTTGGAGGGGGGTCACCATAACATGAGGAACTGTATTAAAGGGTCGCAGTATTAGGACAGTTGAGAACCACTGCTCTGTGCCATCGCTCATCTCTAGCCGTGAGATGCAAGAGCTATATTATACTATTTATTGTTTATAAATATTTATTTGACTACTTATTTTAGCTCCTCTTTCCTATATTTAGGGAAGGGACAATGATTTGGATATTTCTATTTATACACCTTGCACACTGTGGGTGTGCAATAATTATTTTTTGAATGAATGAAGTAAAAGTTTCAGCCTGAAGAAGTTGAATTTTAAGAATTAGGGAATCAAATAATATTTATGCAAATGAACTCACAAGGCCGTTGGTTATGCTTTAAGTGTTCTTATTCATTCAAAAGGCTTCTTCTTTGTCATAAATCAAAATCTCAAGCAGAGTTTAAGATATTATCTATGTGCTTATCTGAACAGGGAAAATAAGGCTAAAGATATCATGTTGGCTGGAGAGAGAGGGAGACAATAGAGAAATTTGAATTCTTTCCTTTGGGCATGAGAAAAGCACATGACTGTCTAGTGCCCACTACCAAGCAAACCTCTCTAGAGCAGTTTTGCCCATGATCCAGTCAAAGTGGCTGGCTGCTAAATGAGGGTGTTTCAACAGCAAGAGGGTGTTCCTTGTTTGTTTATTTCATCTTATCGGGGACTCTTACTTCTCTTGTTATAATCTATACATTGATTGCATTCGGCATGTTTGTACATATGTTGCTTTCATTCATTTTTAGACATTTACTTTCTCGTGAGCCCTTGTATCAAATGCTCATTTTCCCCCTTCCCCTCCCATGCCCCCTTGGAACATTTTGAATTATTATTATTTTCAGGTCTTACACTGACAGCTATCTCCCTTCCCCAGTGTTTTCTGTTGTTCTTTCCCCCATGGAGAAGGGTGCATAGTTATGAGTCAATCATTGTGATCAATCCCTCCTCTCCCACCCCACCCCTGCTTTCTCCCTATCTGATGGTATTGCTAGTCCCACTCCAGTTCCTGGATTCCATGTGTCATGAACCCCCAACTCTTTTCTAAACCTGTGTACATGTTCTGGTCTAGTCTGAACTGAGAAGCAGTATTGGGCTCCTGATAGTGAGGGGTGAGGAAGCCTCAAGAAGTTAAAGGAGTGAGGTTAAGCAGTCAAATCAAAATGGATCCTTCCATGTTCAGGACTCACACAGCAGAGAGTCTTCTCAGGGTCACACAAAGACTCACCTGTGTATCCAATGAGAAGGTTAGTATCTGAGCACTTCCATATTCAGAGACATCCTCACTTGTCAGTATTAATTTTAAAAAGCTCTCCAGAGAGGGTTAGACCTTAAAGAAAGAAAGGCACTATTGCTCATTGCTGCATTGTTCATACCAGCCAAAATGTGCAATCAACTAAAGTGACCATTAACAGAGGAATGAGTGCACATAATATGGTGTATGTCTCATCCAAAAAAAACACATAAAATGCACGTTCCAATCAGGATGAGCCCTGAACACTTTATACTGGCAGAAATATATCAGTTCACAAATACTGTATGATCACGCATATGAATTGAACAAATATATAAAAGTCAAAGATTAGCAGTGGTTACCAGAACAGGGAAGAAGGAAAATAATAGGTTTTGCCAAGGGCACAATGAGGTTATGAAAAGATGACAGAATATGAAAAAGGACAGTAGAGATGAATGCACAATGTGAAGAATGTAATGAATGTTACTGAATATTATATTATAAATGGTTGAATTGGTATATGTCCTGACTTGTATATTCCTGTACTGTCCCTCTAGCATTACCAAGCTTGATATCCTTCCCCAAGGATGAATCTCTCCCAATAGCATGTTCAAAGTGCATGAGATGAAGTCTCCCCATTCTTGTCTCTAAGAAGCATTCTGACTATTCTACCAGGCATATTTGATTGCTCTTTTGACAGTCCATGGTACTTGAATTATTCTTTGCCAGCACTCATTAAAATGCATTGATTCTCCTTTAGCCTTCCTTTTCAATGTTCAACTTTCACATGCATATTCGAAACTGCCCTTCAAATTTTTTGATCAGTTCTTTGACTTCATCATATCTTCCATTTGCTTTACCTACTCTATAATTAAGAGCAAGCTATACAGTCTCTTCTGACATTAACTGTGATTTCTTTTCTTCTGGCATTTTTAACGGCCTTTTGGTTTCTTCATGAATGATGTTCTTGAAGTTCCCCCACAGCTCAAACCGGTCTTCTATCATTAGTGTTCAATGCATCAAATCCATTTTTGAGATGTTCTCAAATGTAGGTAGGATAGACTTAAGGCTAGATTTGTCTTCATTTTCTTCAGTTTTTACCTGAACTTACATATGAACAATTGATTGTCCCACAATCAGCCTATAGCATGGCCTTAGTTGCTGATATTGAGTTTCTCCATGGTCTCTTCCCATGGATATAGTCAATTCTATTTTGGTGTAATCCTTCTGGAGGTGTTCGTGTGTATAGTCACCAGCATGTACACACATATATCTCCAAACAAACCCACTGCCTTCAAATTGATTATGAGTCATAAAGCCCTAAAAGCCCATAGGACTGAGTAGGGATGCGCTTTAGGGTTTTCAAGGCTTAAATCTTTATAAAAGCCAACAGACACACTTATCTTCTGCATGGTGATTCATGGGTTTAAGTCAATGACATTTGGTTATCACCAAGCTCTTAGCCACGATACCACCTGAAAAAGTTATATTATCCTTAATTCCATATTCCCACCAACTTTTAAAAACCCCTTCATATATGTGGTAGTTAGATAATCTGGTGTCATTTTGAGAGGGTTATGAGTGAAGGTGTGGAATCTGACCTGTCAATCATGATATAGCAAATGAGGCTTTTGTGTGGGCATAGCCTTCTCCTGAGAATTCTGGTGTGTTAGTCCAGGTAAACTAGAGGAACAAATTTATAGACACACATATAGATATAAGGAAAGGGTTTATATACAAGAGGAATGGGACATTGAGAAAACATTCCAGCCCAGCCCAGTTCAAAGTCATATGTCCGATATTAGCCCATATGCCTGATATTAGTCTATAAAGTCTCCTTCCTACTCATGATGTCACAGGTCAGTGGGTGCAGAGTTCCGACGCTGGCAGGGCTCTCTCCATGGTTCCTCGTTTCCAGGGTTCAGGGTCCATCAACAGCATCCAGTGGTGGTAAAAGCAAATCAGAGCTGGCAGGGATCGCCATGTGACTTTGCCAGCTTCAGAGGTCTGGTTCCATTAAGGTAAGGCAATGTGGCTTCTCCTCCAGCTCCTTCAGCTCTCGGATGCTGCCATCTTGCCTTGTCCATGATTAATCGTCTCTGAGACTAACTCCCAACAATCCGGGAGATAGCTTTTCATCTTCACGAGTGAAATATCATGAGATTTCCCAGACATATCAGGAGAAAGTCATGCCCACACAGAACCCTCATTGGCTACTCAATGGCTATCTCCAGATTAACAGGTTAGACTACACCTCTACATCTCAATCATGAAATTAACATAAGCACATGACTGCCACATCTGGGAACACCTATTTTTCCTCCTTGGAGGTGGGAAACATCTTCTCACTCTACTCACTCCCATGAAGACTTTCTGCTGACAAGACTCACTTTCTGCAGGACGTCCCTGAGGAGAAGCACATGGACCTACCTTGATGCAGCCCTGGGAACTGCAGAAGCCACATGGAGACCCTTGCCAGCACAGAGATGCTTATCACACCACTGTATCCAAAGACTTTCTACCCACTCACGTGTGATCATCCTGCATTCTGCATCATGTATTTGGTGAGTCTGAAGAAGACTTTATAGATTGGCATTGGGCATATGGGCTAATATCGGACTAATGGACTTGATCTAGACTGGGCTGGGCTGTTTTTTTTCAATATTATACTGCTCTTGTATATAAATCTCTTTCTTAGTCACATGAGTCTCTATGAATTTGTTTCTGTCATCTACCCAGTCTGACACAATGTGTGTGTGTGTCAAAAAAAGAGAAAGAAGCAGGAGGAGAGGTATCTCAAAATTGTACCTAATCTCATTTCCTAAGTTCTGGCCCAATAGTCAGGGCTTCCATTTAAGCTTGACATAGGATAATATGAAAACTGTTACTTAATTAATTAAAGGAGAGAGATGAAATTTAGACAACTTTGAAATTCAAGTTTTAATGTGAACTAAATATTAATAATCAGGATGATACAGATGACAAGAAAGGACAATCTGGTTTGTGGAAGATGGCAAGAACTAGAACATGTGCAACAATTTTATCTTTGGTTCACGACAAACCAACACTTCTGAATTGACCCAGTTATATGAGTCACATACATATGAACTATCGTTTAGGTGGTACAACCTGTTTAGAAGTAAATGGTGAAGATTAAACCAGGTGGGAAAGTGTTTTTCCATATAGATCCAAGCTCAGAGCATTGTAATTTCAAATGCAAACAACTTTTTTTCTTGCATATTGATTGGTTAGTCATAATTGAAACCAAAGGGACTAAAGACAAGGGAAAACTCTGATGCTTTGATCTTCATTCCCAATGCCAGGCAGAGAATATTGATGCTATCAGCTTGACATTTTTTTTGGACTTTCAGAGTCATTTAGTGTAGCCAGAAAATCTAAGTGTGTGTGTATACACATGCACACAACTGACAACCTAAAACTCAAGAAATGGACATGCAAAGTTAATCAATAGTGCACTGGATATTACAGATAGTAGGAATTATAATGGAAGTTTAGAGCAAATAAAAAGAATGGTTGCAACTGAAAGTTACTTTTTAAGCTAGAATAGAAAGTCTGCTCTTACAATAAACAGGTGTGGGGTGGGGGTAGCAGAAATCTAAAATCTGTAACTACAAACCAGGATTAATGATTTATTATAACCAGCACAGAGTTTCTCCTAGATAAACTGTCACCGTGTCATTGAAACATTCCCTAACTGCCCAAAGCAGTTGAACATGGCTTTGTACACACCCTCATTTGTTTTGTACTCATTTGAATGGAAGCATATACTGCAAGGGGCCCTGGTAGTGTAGTGGGTTTCGAATGTGGTTAGCAGTTAGAAATCACCAGACATTCCACAGGAGAAAGACAAGGTTCTCTACTCATGTGAAGAATTGCAGTCTTGGAAACACACAGGGGCAATTTCTACCTTGTCCCATTGGGTCCCTAAGAGTTCAAACCAATTCATTGGCAGTGACTTTCCCAGGACCATATGAACTTGGTTACAAGTCTTGATGTGTTTTTTTAATAGGATATTCAAAAATTCCAATCAGACAGTGGCAATATGATAAATCTTTAAATAAATTGAACAATAACCATGGCAACTCAATTTAATATTGCATGTTCTGCAAAAGCAAGACAGGAGATATTCCAAACCTTTATCAGGTGGTATGGAAGCAGTGTGGACCCTGAGAATTTATCATAGGTTCTCTGGGATCCACGATTCTCATTTATAAAAATGAGGCTTACATTCTAAATTTTTATTGAAAATATTGATGTAGGTAATGCAGTTAAATTATAGATATATTATAAGAATTTTTAAATTATGAGTTTCCTAATAAAAATGTAGCTATTGAATATTGAGACACTCAATAACTTATAAACTGCTAGTAAGTAGACCATTAAGTCTTTGATGACACATCAGAAAACACTTATGTATCAGTATAGGTCTAATATAAATGGCCATTATTCTCTATAAATATATGTGCACATAACTATATAGAGATGTAGATATCAATATAACTATAGCTGCATACACACATATATCCTATTTGTCAGGCAATAAGATACACTCCCCTCTAAAGGGGGGGGAATGAGGGTGTGTCTTAGGACCCGAAGTTGTGGTACCCCAGAAAACTTGTTTATGATCCCATGCACCTGCTTACTGTCCGCTGTTGTTTGCATGCTGTGGATTGCTGTGTGTTCAGGTAAGTCCCACTTCCTGGAGTCTCAATGTCAGTCAGGTCAAATGATCAGCACAGCACAAGCCTCCCTCATTTGTTAATGAAAGTGATGATAGTTCTAAACATCACTTTTGAGTTTTACACTGTTAAATATTACCATATTTTGCTTTATTTTAATAGATATTTTAGTATATTGGTACTTTGGTTCAGATTTTTTCTTTTTTTCTTGCTCTAAAAACTGGGTGTGTATTATGGTTTGAAAAATATGGTAAGGGTTATGGTTAGGATAATAAAAAAATAAAGCAAGAAAAATTATGGCAACCCCTAACCAAGATGGATTTTCACAGTAGCTACAGCAATGGGATTGAACATAATAGGAATTATGAGGATGGTGTAGGAGAAGGTAATGTTCTTTTCTCTTGTATAAGCGATCTCTGAAAGTATCTGATAGCTAAAACATAATTATATATATCCTCTATATAGCACATATAAATATATGATCCAGATATAAATATAACCATAATATAAAATTATATGTATTTTAAATGATAAAATAGGAAGAAAGAAAGGAGAAAGAAAAAGAGAGGAAAAGGGATGGGAGGAAGGAAATGAAAGGATTAGTGCATATCAACACTGTTCAATCTCCTGTGTTGATGAAATTGCTTCACATCTGTACTTCCCAATATGGTAGCCCTAGATAGCTATTAAAAGGTTGCTATGTGAGTGAAAATGAGGAATAAAATTAAAATTTTTATTTAATTTTAATTTTCAATCCAGTTAAGTTTAAATAGCTGCATATGGCTGTTGAACAGCAAAGGTATATCTCAACTGAAAATAATCCATAGAACATGTTACTAAGGGTCTGTTACATTTAAGGACTATCTTTAAATATTATGGATATTAAAGATGTAATAAAATGGCCTTGTTTTACCTATGGACATTTATTTGAAAGTATAGAAAATATGTATTTAATGATCAATTAACAACTGAAATGTAGCACATACACATAACCTATATACATTGTGGCGGTTATGTGCTTATGTTAATTTTATGATTGGAATGTAGGGGTAGAGTCTGGCTTGTTAATCTGGAGATAGCCATCGAGTAGCTAATGAGCCATGTGGGCATGGCTTTCTACTGAGACTTCTGGGAAATCTCATGATATTTCCCTCTTGAAGATGGGAAGCTATCTCTTCAGTTGTTGGGTGTTAGTCTCAGAGACAATTAATCATGGACAAGACAAGATGGCAGCATACGAGAAGCTGAAGGAGCTGGAGCAGAAGCCACATGGCTTTTCCCTGATGAAGTCAGACCTCTGAAGCTGGAGAGGCCACGTGGGGACCCCTGCCAGCACTAAGTTGCTTCTACCACCACTGGATGCTGTTGATGGACCCTGAACCCTGGAAGCGAGGAGCTATAGGGAGACCCCTGCCAGCAGTGGGATTCTGCACCCACTGACCTGTGACTTCGTGAGTTGGAAGGAGACATTATAGACTGGTGTCTGGTATATGGTTAATATCGGATTTATGACTTTGAACTGGACTAGATTGGGATGCTTTCTCAGTGTGCCATTCCTTTTGTATATAAACGTTCCCCTTATATCCATATGTGTTTCTATGAAATTTGTTCCTCTAGTCTACCCAAACTAACACAGACATCATTTTCAACTGCTGTGTTAGACTGTAAATCAACTTAATCCTAAATACTGAAGAGGAAGGAAGTTATTGTATATATGAAGACATCTTTGAAAAGAATGGAAATAATATTATTTGTGATTTGAAAACTGTATTATTCTTCTCTAATAGTACCTTAGCAAGGTGTTCTATTATTATAGTAATAGTACCTTAGGAAGACTTCAAAGAATGTTTTGAACTACTCTTATTTTATTCACTTTGACACCATTTGGACAGTTTGAGGACTACATTTTCATGCCCAAAACCAGCCTTAAAAAGTACATAATTGAAAGAAAACTCAATAGTTGAAAATGATCCCACCCAAAATTTTAATAGAAGTTGTGAGACATCTTTGGCTTCCTGATTAGAAAACCTGAATTTAAATGGAAAATGTTTTTGATCTTCTGGGAAAACTTTCTAAGAGTTTAACATTTCTTAATGAAGTGCTAACAAGACATCAGTTGTGGGTAACAGTATCGTTCCCAATTTTGCTTTTTATCAGAACCCCTTGAAACTTCTTTATAAAAATCTAGAATACAAGACTCCTCTTGATTTGGGAGTTGCAGTGTATTCTGGAATTTTCCTTCTTAATAAACGCTCTAAGAGATTTTGATGATTGGTTGGGAGGGGAAAGCACTTTCTTCTAAGAACTGGCAAGTATTGTTTATACTTATTTTATGATAAAAACTAGAAGAAACTAAGGAGAGGGGAAGTGAGAAAATAGGAAGAAGACAATTTCTTCTTTCTCTTTTCTTTTTTTTAAGGGGGGCACTCCAACACTTCCCCATCCCCCTAGAATTTTGTTCCTTTCTAATGTTTCCACTTACAACGCACTTCTTCCTATACACAAAGAGACCTTTTTGTATGATCCTCTCTAGAGCATGATTGTGTACTTTGTATATATGGTTGGACTCTGAATTTAACAAAGATCTTCCTAATTATATATATATATTAATTTTATATATATACATATATATATATATATATGTGATGGGTAGGTTTGCTATGCCAACATGGCCACAGAAGATTGGTGGATCTGTTGTGACTGCACGGCCAATGAACACACGGGATGAATTGAAGGGCAGAGATAGGAAGGGCTCAGCAAACCCCGCCCTCTCTTTCTTGCTTTTGGATCTTCGGACGAGAGAGCTTCCTTGTTCGTCCTGTGCCTCGACCTCCAAGCAACACTACCCATGGGACACCTAATTGTGGACTGTGGATCTCTGAGTTGAGGTTCCTTCAAGCCTTACTTCGCCTCACTCCTGGGATATACATCTCTTGAGTTGGGGACTGTTGGACTCTGTCATCTGGCTGACTGTTGGTGATGTGCTCTACTGTTTGCTGCCCGTTGCCAGATAGTCTCAATTGCTCTACAGAGGACAACTCAGCGGCCCTCAAGACTTGAAGGACTGCCAGTCTTCTAGCTGTCTCACGCAAGTGAGTTGCACCAAGCAATCTGTATTGCTTTATAGATAATTAACTGTTTCTTTCTTATCTTATATACCTTCCTCTATATAAATACATGAAAAGAATAACTGGTGTCCTGATTTTACTTCTCTAAGAGAACCCTGCCTGATATAATATATAATAAAATACACAAAAGAAAGCACAGAAATGAAACACATTGTTGTCAGGTCAATCCAACTGTGTGATTGTATGCATCATAGAACTTCTCTGAAGGGTTTTCTTGGCTGTAATCTTTCTTAATGAAAGGTTATCAGGCCTTTCTATGGATGTATCCCTGAGTACATTCAAACCAACTAACCAACTGAACTACTTTATGTTGAGTAGTCCAACACAACAATGTATGCCTCTGAACAAGAACAAAGTCACAGATATCTAGATAATTCTGATTCATAAGCATTATACATTTTCTATAGCTGTAAATTTTCATGGAAGCAGACTGACACATCTTTCTCTCATAGAGTTGGTTAAAGCTATTTTTCTTTAATAGTCAAGCACTTAGCCACTGCAATACCAATTATTTATTGATATACCATGTGGTAGTTATAGGATCTGGTCTCAACTTAAGACTGGTAAGTGTGGAAGGTTGAAATTTAGCCTGTCAATCAGGCCGTAGCTTGATAATATAGAAGCACTACGGAGATACATAGCCAGACCTACATGCCCTACATTATCTTCTTGTTGACAAGTGCCATGAAGCTATGCTGATGCAGTCAGAGTCCTGAAGCTCAAGGAGCCACAAGGAGACCCATGCCAGCACTGAGATGCTTCTATCACCACTGCATCCATAGATTTTCCACCTACTGGCCTATGATCTTCCTGCATTTGGCATCATTGCATGTGTTTCATGAGTCTGAAGAGGAAATTATAGGCTGGAATCAGACATGTGGGCTCAAGAGGAAATGAAGACTGGTATCAGACATATAGGCTAATGTGAGTGAGACTTAGGGACTTGATCTATACTGGGCTGGTGTGTTTCCTTAATATAGTATTATTCTTTCATATAAAGTCCTCTAGCACACATAGATTAGTGTCTCTGGATTTGTTTCTCTAGTCAACCTAGTCTATTTGTTTCTCTAGTCTATCTGCTGCACCTTCTCTGAGAACCCTGACACAGTAGTGGGTTACATGGTGGACTGCCAAACACAAGGTTGGCAGCTTGAACTCCCAACTGCTCTGTGAGAGAAAGATGAGGCTTTTTGCTTCAGTAATGATTTATAGCCTGGAAAACACTCAGGAACAATTCTATTTTGCTCTGTAGAATTGTGATGAATGGGAATGTACTCAGTGGCAGTTGGTTGGAATGTTTGCTGATCATTTGATGTTGTTATGGAGTTGGGGATATTTAGTGTTTCTGTAATTAGAGAAGGATTGCTTCAATTAATTATAGCATGAACTCCATTAGTTTTCCAAATAATCTAGTTATAGCATCTTCAATCATAAACTAAAAGCCAGGAGAACTCTAATTATGTATATATGGACTTGGACATACATTCAAGTATACCTCAGATCTTTTTAGATCACAAATGCTTAATAAAGCCTTCTATCTTTATGCCACAAATGTCACATTAAATCCAACTCATCACATAGCTTTATAATATACACACATACATATCTATATACTAGACATAGACCATTTGGACAAAGTATGCTTAGCATATGGTAAAATGTGGGGGAAACCATATTTTAGATGAGATATTCTCTGTAAGTCACTGACAAAGACTGTAATTCTAATCCTGATGGTGGATTTGTGTTTCCCTTTATTCTTACTCTGAAAATTCTATGCAATTTCTTTTGTTCTTTCCCCCCAATGGTTCACTTTTAGAAGAAACGTCATTGTCAACAGCTTAAACATAGTGCTTCAGGTTTCAAAGCAGTATACAGTCATTGGACGAAAAAAGTAGAGAGGAATAATTTTAACATGGAATATTCTTTGGGGGCAGGGCTGGGTTTCATTATCCATTTGCAGACTGAAAAGATCTAATTAGGCAGAAGAATCTGTCATTGTTTTCTGGGGGTGGGGTGAGGTGTATTTCAAGCTATTTATATATTTTCTGAAGTCTTCCCAACCTTGTTGTTATCCCAAATACTAACAAAAATAGGTCGGTAACCATGAATGCTTCTAATGGGTGCAGAGTTTGCTGTTGTTTGTTTTCCCTGTGCATTTACTGTTTTTCCACGTTTCTACAATAACTTTTGTAAACACGATGCATCTCTAGATTTGAACAGAATTTTATTATGAAATACAAAGACTACTTAGAAGAAATATAGAAATTACTCAAATGGAAAAGAGGTACTTGGAAGAACCTTTGCTTTGAAGAGAAATTTTTACATAGTTGACAATCAAAAGACAAGTAATGCACCTAAACATTGATTGATAAACTTTTGCCTCTTCTGGGTTTCTGATTGCCTAAGCCTGAGGAAAAAATGTATGCAGTTGCATCCAATTATATACATTGAAATCTGTCTCCTAATCTCAATGGCTATTCTATGGATTACTTTTCAACTGAAAAAACTTTCAGTAAAATCAAAACACCTCGCTACATCTCTTTGATGAATAGTTTTTATAACACTTCAAAACTATATATGTATCCAAATATCATAGAGGGAAATATTCAATACTAAAATCCCATTGAAGAGGCATCTCTAAAATATATGCTGGAGGCGTGGTTTCTAAAATAGTAGTGTTTTGTGATTTTATTAGTTAACTAAAACGTAATTCAAAAATATACCAATGGCATTCATGAGTCTTGTTCCATTGGGAAAAGCAGACACTAAAGATAACTAAAATTACCCAAGAGACATAATAATAATTACTTTCTATATATTAATGATATACTTAAGGTTTTTTTTACCTCAAGTCTCATGAGCCACAAATTCACTTTTCTTGAATTTGATAATGATATGAAACAAAATGTTTAAGGAAGTACCTTAACCAGGTAATCATACTTCTTACTTGTATACATTAGAATTATTTGTATACTCACTAAAATTACTTGTGCATCTTAAACCCAATATCCAAGGTAAAGGCTGGCTTTGTGTTATATTTTTACCTAAAAAAATTGGGTTTAAAATTTACTTGAACAGACAATGGATGTGTGTTTCAAGCTGTAACCCTCAAAATTTCAGATGACATTTCTGATAATTGTTAAGACTCTGTCTTTATTCTCTGCTTTTGTTTTTCCAGTTAGATCTACTTTGCCGTATCATCTCTAGGAACATGGCCTTCAGATGCCAGGGAAGCTTGGTCACATGAAGCCTCCTATTTCCTCACTTCCTCCTTAGGGTCTCAGAAAGCAGAAGGCTTTAGCCTCAGATTTTCAAAAACGCTTGTGGTCAGCAGAGAGTATCTTTGAACCCGCCAGGAGTCACAAAGTGAACGCTAAGAACTAAGGGAACTACCCTTCTTAGAGCAGAGAAAATTCTATGAATCCAATTTTAACTACCCTACTGATCTTGAGGAAGCCTTGAGTTTTGTTGTTTAGCTGTACCTTGCAGAACCTTCTTTCTTCTTCAGTTTTTTTTTTTTGGGGGGAGAGCAGGGCATGCCAGGAGAAGCCAGGTGGAGGTGGTCTGCCTCAGAGCTGTCACGATTAAATTACCTCTTGAATCTGTCCACATCTTCCTTCCTTCCCCAAGGATATAGTTCTTCCTGAACACATTCCTGCCACATGCTCCCAAGAGAAGCCATTCTGCCTCAGTGTCCAAAGCATCAACGCTGTACACCTGGCCCATGTCCTGCAGGCTGCCCAACCACTTCACCCAGCAAAGCAGCTTGGGACTCCAGCAGTCAAGAATAGGAGGACATTTAGAATGCCCACAACAGACTAATAAGAACTGAGAACTTGGACTGAGCCCCGGTGGCGTAGTGGTTGTGCGCGGGACTGCGGCCCACTGGGATGGAGGTTGATTCCAGCTCCACGGAGCAAAGGCTGGGCCTCCTACTCCCACCAACTGAGGGCAGTGATGCCAAAAAAAAAAAAGAACTGAGAACTTGCTCAGATACTCTTTAGGCTAGCAATTGGTTTGGGGTGACAGGACAGGACCACTTATCTGGCACCATGGTATGGCTTCTGAGCACATAGAGCTGCTCCTTTGGCATTGATGTGAAGGAGATAGAACTCTCCTATGATCTTGTCAACACACAGTTTTGCTTGCCATGAGAAAAAGGGTTATGACAGGAACATGGTCAAGACCAGTAACCCAGCAACATTCCTGAACCTATATTCATAAAACGGGACAGCACAATGTAGGAGAAAAACTGTGAAGTGTTGAAAATAAGTATTTATAATTAGGGGACCCAAAAAGCTCAAGGACAAAGAGTTGGCACATTTAAAGTAAGAATTGTAAACAGGAAATAATAAATTGAGAGGGTATGGAGAGGTAGGAATGCTTTTACATTGCTAGTGGTGTTGTAAAATTGTACAACCACTATGGAAATCAATATGGTACTTCTTTAAACAAATGCAAATACAAGTACCTTATGATCCAACAATCCCTCTACTGGGACTATACTCTTAGGTAAAAAAGAATACAACATAAACAAATATGTGCACACCTATATTTATCACATCATCTTCCATCATTGCAAAAACATCTAAGCAACCCAAAACCCCCATTATAGAGCAATGAGTAATCAAACATTGATCCCTCCATACAATGACATATGGCACACCAATTAAGAACAATGGAAGACATGGACAAAACTAGAACTAGACAGCATTGTGCATAGCAAACATTGTCAATATTACAAAGGTAAAATTTAATATTATAATGAAAAACAGCAAAAAGAAACATGTGTTAGACACAAATAGACAAAACATTGAAGACTATGAGGGAGCCAGGGGTGGGAACAGGAGGAGGGGAGGAAGAGGATTCTAAGGAAGGAGGCAGGAAGGTTGTGAGAGTAAAAATAAGAATCACATACATAGAGGGTTTCACGTGATTTCATTGCTCATTTCATTTCCTGAGGTTGGGCAATGTGTATCTTTAAACCCTCCCCCCCAAAAAAGTACCTCCAAATTCCATATCCCTCAAACTTAAGTGACTGAAAAAAGAAAAAGAAAGAACAATGAAACTAAAATGAACTCAAATTTTCAGTGCCAAACAAGTTCATTTCAAACATAAATATATAGATTGAAGGAATAAGAAGTGCCCAACAATTACCCTAGAATCCCATGAATTCCTGTTAAGTCCAAAAGTCTAGCTTGAAACTTGCAAGATGAATGTTCTCATTGCTCCAGTACAATTTCATGATATGTCCTCAAGGCCTTCCAGTCCCACTATGAAAAGGCTTTGAAAGAGTAGAAAGAGTCAGTGTCAGAGGTATAGTCAGGGGTAGCCACACTGCCATGGCCAGAACCACACCATAGTCATAGAGAGCACCATAGTCATTGCTCCCTTTCCCTCAACTCAGTGCCAGGAACCTTTATTGCTCCATATTTGAAGAATTTTCTTGCCTTCTACATCTGTCCTTGCTCACATAGGGATGGAGGGAACTCATGTATGCCGTCGTTAGGTTCTGGTATACCTGAGTAATTTATAGATTTCCCCACCTAACCCTCTGTTTTTGTATGTTTCCAATGATATTTCTTGAATAGAATGTATATTTAAGATATAGAATCAAAGTTTGTAAATGACATGGTTCACATCTCTGTTGCTGAAAATCAGGTTTGAGAGTTTTCTGTTTTGTACAACAAATAGAAAAAACATTATTCCCTGTGACCCACAGTGAGAAGCATGCTATCGGAGTAGGGGTAGCCTTGGAAAAGTTAAAGAACTCAACAGTACATAGTTATTTTCACAAAATAAAAGTAAACAAGGAAAGAAAAGTCATACAAATTCTAGCTTTTCAATTTTCCTTTTAATCTTTCTTTTGGCAAAAGTGAAAAAAAATAGCAATGTATGTATACCAGGACTTCGTTTATTTGTCAGAAATTTAAGAGGTTAATGAGAAATATCATTCTAGGGACTCACCCTGGTCTACAGAGAAAGAATGCCCAGAATCTAAGCAGTCACTGTGAAAACCAGGAGTTACAGAAAGTGAGGAGGAACCCCACATCCAGTGGGGACCCAAAAGGGATCTGTTCCCACTCTTAGATACTGGAGGAATCTAGGGGCAGTAATAACCAGAAGTACCTTCCCATTTCTCATGGGTTGATCGCAGGGAAGAAAGATCTGAAGGTTGTAATTCTAGTTCTGAAGAGGGATGGATCTTGTTTACAACCAGGATAAGGTGTGAACCCTGAATGCAGGGGTCGGGGTGGGTTTCAGTGTATGTGTGTGGGGGACGGAACTAGGCCCCCCCCAAAGTTTTCTCAGACAGCACAGCTCAGTAGTCACACAAGAAACTTTAGGCAGATGTAGCCAGGAGACATAGCCTGAACTCTCCCTCTAGGATCTGCACAATGTGCCAGTACTGTGCCTGTGATTCAAAACTGCATAATACACAGGAACTCTGGACTTTAATAGGATCAAGTTAGAAACCTAAATAAGAACTAAGCAATCAACAAGTCCTAAAGAGTGGGGTTCCAAGAGCTCGATCCTGCTGTTCGCCCTCAGGGGCCCCCCTGCAACTTTGGCTCTTGGAGTGGCACAAACCAGATGTTAACACCTTTGAAGCACCTTGGAAATGCCCAGGGATTGCAACCTATGGTTTGAGGGTAGGAGCCCTGGTGGTGCTGTGGTTAGGCATTGAGCTGCTAACCAAAGTATTGGCAGTTTGTAAGCACCAGGTGCTCTGTGGAAGAAAAAAATAAGGTATTCTACTTTCATAAAGAGTTACATTCTTAGAAAGCCACAGGAGGCATTTCAGCTTGGTACTATATGCATCTGAGTTGGAATCAGTTCAAAGGCAGGAGATTTGACTTTGAGTCTTGATGTATTGATAGGCATGGAGTCTGGCCTTTCAACACTGGAGAAGTGTGGGATCCCAGGAGTGGTCAGGAGTCCAGTTCAAGGACCCTGGAAACATGCAGAACTGGCCCACCTAATTCAGAGTACTGGGCGCCCTTAAATCCAGCCCCATCTTCCAGGTTCAGTGCCATTAAACTTGTTTTGCCTTTAAAAGTCCTGGAAATCAAAGATGCACAGCCTTTTAACTCCCCTGGAGGGATGTGGGGGCCTTAATCTGGGCGACTTTCATTCCTGATTCCAGGCATTCTCAAGGGAATAGAAGGAGGAATACCAAGTCCTACCCAGAATCAAGGACAAACATGTGTATGAAGAATGAAGGGGCCAACAAATTGAGAATTGAAAGCGCGCCCCCCAACTCCCACTGTTATACTGCCCTCATCCCCAGTCCCAATTCCCAATCCAAAACCCCTGCTCCACCAGCTCTAACCTTTCATATCACATATAGCTCATTCTAACTTCCAACTCCAAGGTCTCAGGAAACAGTGGTCTTTGGTCTGAAGGGTGTGTTCTAAAGTATTCAGTTATTAGGGATCAGAGGAATCATATACAGTCAAGGTGAAGATATGAGTAAGGAACTGGGGTCATATAACCCCAAATTAGGAAGTCTGCTCATTGACCCCAGGAGCCCAGGGCAAAACTGGCAAGTTCAGGAACACTGTAACTTCTGCCAGGAGTGTCTTATGGAGTTGAAAGTCTTAGTTTCATCCTTAATTTAGCAAACAGAGGAATCTCACAACCTGAATGTAAAGGAAATAATATTAACAAGGGAAAATAACTCTGTTATATCCATAAGAAGAGAGAAAGTTTCCCCTCTACTATTAGCATCAGGAAACCCAAATCAGAGTGGTCAGGCTGAGGAGTCCCCTGGCTTATTCCTGAATGTATGTAACTCTCATAAGCCTTGAAGTCCTCGGACTAATGTGGAGGCCTGTTTTTCAGAGGTGAAAGACTGGAACTCTAATAGGAGTTAAGGTGAGAACAGAGTTAAGATGGGAGCAACTCATCTCAGTAATAAGTGGAAATCATGAAACCTCATTTTTGTGTTAATACTTGGGAACCTGGACATTTTGTTATAGTGGGCACATTCACTTCCTCCCGGGGGCCCCAGGCTTTGCCAGCAGCTATTATAATAGCCTTGCAAATGAACTGAGACGACTCCCTCATACTTCTTCATAATGCCAGCTCAGTAAAAGTCAGACAGGACTGATAACTACAAACTAAACCTCTCCCCAACTTCCTCCTAAGCATTCTGTGTGCTTAGAGAAGTGCCTTCAAAGAATCTGCCTGGGCAGTCATGGTAAAAGCCAAGGAGGCATCTGTCTGAAGAAAGTTCTCACACCTTCTCAGGTGTCTTCCTCCAGTGCATCCTCATCACCTCCCCCTCCCTACTCCTGCCTGGTGCCCTTGACCAATGTCATCATGCCTCACAGTCAGAAGAGTAAACTGTATGCTTTTGAGAAATAGCACCAATTCCAACATGACACACCCACGAGATTGAAGGTGATCAGGTCACTGCACCAGTGAGGGAAGATCTCTATCCTCTTCTCTTCTTTGGGGGAGGATATTCTTCCAGGGTTCCCCTGATGTTCCAGTTCCCCTGTGTTCTGTTCCCAGTGCACTTGAGTCCATGTGCAGACAGGATGTTTTATTCACATGTTTTCCAAGAAGCTTCTGTGAAATAAAGTGATCCTCGGGGGAGGGGGCAGGATGCCAAGAAACCATTGTTACGACACACTGCCTTGGGCTGCAGAAGGCAGAGCTCCTTTCATGCAAAGGACACTGGCATTCAGATTTATTGACTATCATTTGGCAAACTACAGGTGAAAACTAGATTTGAGATGGTGATATGAATGGAAATAGAAGGGACTTAGATGGAAAAGCAGTTTGGAGGAGGAGTCACTGACCTTTGAAAATAACTCTAAGAGCCTCCTGTTGCCTTAGAAGCTCCCCAGCCAAAGAATGGGGCAACATGATGTCGCATGTGCTGAGGGCAGAAAAAACAGTTCTTAAGTGAGACTCTTACCCTTCCCCCCCGACACACACACACACAGAACCTACATTGGGTCACGAAGAAATATAAGAAAAACTCCAGCTGGGGACAGTGGTAGCTCAGTGTCAGAATGAGGCTGAACCAGTTTCCATAGAGCTTCCAGATTAAGACTAGACAGCAAAGCCTGAAGACCTGCTTTTGAAAACCAGTTAGCTAACAACCCCATGCATCTCCACAGTCTGATCTGCAATTGAACTTGGAGATGACACGTAAGAGTGGGGAATGTTTGGCTCCATTTGCATGGGTTAGCCAGGAGCCACAGTTGACTCTGTGGCAGCAAATGACAGCACTTCCAAACTGTCAGAATTATGTAAAGCAGCCTAAGTCCAGCTGCCAGAAAGAAAAGACCATGATTGGAACCTTGTGCTCTTCCATTGGAGCCTAGGTCTGAGTAATATTGCATCTGATAAGAAAGGGGCATTAATCGGACAGTTGATAAACTTTGAGTATATGAGATACTATTGCATCAAGGATGAACTTCTGCATGGGCGTGGCGGCGTGTAAAATACTATAGACCCCAACTCTGACTTCTGTAGTTAGGCCTCATTTGGAATGAGCTCTCTTTGTTAGGTTAATGAGGCTTTTGAAATATGAAAAAGCAAATTGGGCAAGCAACCAAGCAAGTAACCACAGATGGGGAAGATCGATGGCACACCACATGAGCCCTCCAAGGAACCAAGAAACAAACAGAAGCTGACAAACACAAGGGCCTTCCTCCAGAGCCACCAGAGAAAACAAACACAAAAATGAAACCTCCCTTTGGAGCCTCAATGGGTACTTCTGGCCTCCCAAATTGTGACAAAAGAAATGTATGGTAACATTACCTACTTGTGTTCCTCCTCTGATATTAACATAAGTTAATTAAGAAACTCCTCAATGAGTAGCAAAAAAAATGCCCCTAGCTATTAGCCTAAAGGCCAGTTGTGTTAACCAAAAGGCGTCGGCCAAGAAAGGCTTGGCAATCTCTCTTTGTAAAGAGTATCACCAAGAAACCCTGATGGTGCAGTTCACTCTGTAACATATGGGTTCTCACTCAGTTGAAGGCAGCAGTTTAATACATTACTGCCTTTATCTTTCTAGGCACTGTTGTCTCTGATTTGGTTTTCTTTGTCCTAGAACACGGTGTATTCGCTGAAACAACCCAGAGGCAACAAAACAAGAATTTTCACAAAGGAGGATGGTGTTATGTGGTGTCAAAATAATCAAAGTGATGAGTGGCATTCTTTAAAGGCTCAATAGTAGCCAGCCACCTTGCTGTCATGAGTTGGGCTGATCACGAAATGTCAGCAGTTTGGACCCACCAGCAGCTAGGCAGAACAAAGATGAGACTATCTACTGCCATGAAGATGTGCAGCCTCAGAAACTCACCAGGCCTACTGCTCCACCCTTGAGGGTCACTATGATGCACACTTGACTCAATGGAAAGGAGTTACATACAATGCACCCACTGTATCAAGCCAAGAAGACAGAACTTTTCAAAACCATGCCACAGAACAAGAACGTGGATCTCAGGGATTTGGCTATACGTAAGTGCTCCTAAATCATGGACACAGAACTGGATTAGACCCATGCTCTGAATCAGTCTGAAGCCCACACGACTCCATGCACCACAGCCAGAGGGCGACCTGTGTTTTTTAGCTCAGGTTATTTATTGCCTCTATACAATGTATGTCATGTATTAAAATAATAATAGTAATAATAATAATAATAACAACTTTGTGCCCACTGCATTGGATTGGAGTAGAGCTATACAAGTTTTAAAATACTGCCACTGTCAGAGTTTATGAATTCTATATGAATTGGCCATCTGATTCATAGCAATTATATCTGGGCTTCCAAAGCTACGGATCTGGATGGCAGCAAATGGGCTCATCTTTCTTGTGTGGAACAGCTGGTGGCTTTGAGCCACCTTGTACTTAGCAGTCCAATCTCTTCCCAACATGCCAGGTATATGGGAAAGAATCCTGGTGAAGTGGGTAAATGCTTAGCAATTAGCTGAAATATCAGCAGTTCAAATCGACCCAGTAACTCCACAAGGGTTATATCTCTGGTCATATCTCTATGATTACAGCCTGAGAGGGCATTTTTACTTTGTCACATGGGATTACATGGAATAGAAATCGACAACACCTAACAATAGCATACATAAGGGTGAAAAAGAGAGAATATTTGGGGGGCTTCCAAAAATTCATAGGTGAAATTTAATTATCTTTTAGATCTTTTTTCCATAAACTTTTTGAGGTCCTCGCATATATGTAATGCCAGAGAACTGGAATAATTCAGCGGCACATATGATTTTCCAAGAGACTGTCTGTCTGTAGAAGATAAATGCAGAGGGGAGCCAGTGGAGGGGTCTGAGCACACAACCCCAAACCCAACTATAAGGCAGCTGCTTCTCCCCCAGGGGAGTTTGCCTTGGAGGTCAGCACTGAAGCTGCAGCTTGGGGAGTAAGATATGCCTGACTAGAGCACATGAGAACAAATGAAGCAGCAGGAAGAGAATGGAGTGCATCCTGGTCCACTGAGCCTTCAGGAAGATATTCTCACTCAGAACAGCCAATGCACACAGAGGATCATATGGCCAGCCCCACTATGAAATATGGCTACCCTTGCTGACCCAAGGCCTTTAGGGGTCACCAATGGAGAAACAGGGTCAAGATTATATCCTGTCTGAACCAACCACAGGGTGGCAAAACAGTAAGGGTATGAAACACAGCATGGAGTTCCAGATGGAGTGACAAGAATATACTTTGGGGCCAGGGTGTGATACCCCATCTGACTCAACCAGGGGACACTCTTGGAAGTCAGTTAACACACCTTTAAATATTTACAGGCATATATATATGATAGTGGGGTGTTCTTTTTTGTTAACGTTCTATTTTCTTTGGTTGCTTCATTTTAGGATGCTTTTTTGTACATATTGTTACCTCTGCCGGTCTATCTAGATAAGATAGGCTGGATAAACAGTCTGGAGGTGAAAATTTTGGGACTGATGGTTCTGGGGGAGCATGATAGGAGGGTAGGAGGGGAAAGGAGGCAGTGTTGACCTGTCCAGAGATAAGGGAATGACAAGTGATTCAAAATCAATGACAAGGTGGGGGTGAGAGGTAAAATAGGGATTAATCAAGAGTAATGCAATAAAGAGAAAATACTGAAACACAAATGGAGGCTGAGTATGATAATGGGACAAGAAGAAAGTAAAAGGAAATAGAGGAAAGAACTGGAGGGGAGGGCATATATATAAGTTTAAATATAGGCATGTACATAGATGCATATATTTATATATGATGATGGGAAAATAGATCAGCGTGCATATACTTATAGGGTTAGTATTAGGACAGCAGATGGACATTGGACCTTGTGGCAGTCATGTGCTTATGTTAATTTTATGATTGAAATGTAGGGGTGGAGTCTAGCCTGTTAATCTAGAGATAGCCATTGAGTAGCCAAAGAGGCCTCTATGTGGGCATGGCTTTCTCCTGAGCTTTCTGGGAAATCTCGTGATATTTCCCTCATGAAGATGAGAAGCTATCTTCCCCAGTTGTTGGGAATTAGTTTCAGAGACGATTAATCACAAACAAGATGGCAGCATCTGAGAAGCTGGAGGAGCTGGCAGAGACCACACGGCTTTGCCCTGATTGAGCCAGATCTCTGAAGCTGGGGCAGCCACATGGAGACCTCTGGCAGCAATGAGTTGCTTCTGCTGTTGATACACCCTGAGCCCTGGAAGCGAGGTGCCATGTGGAGACCCCTGCCAGCACCTGGATTCTGCACCCACTGACCTGTGACTTCATCAGTCGGAAGGAGACTTTATAGACTGATTTCGGGCCTATGGGTTAATATCGGACTTATGACCTTGAACTAGACTGGGCTGGAATGCCTTCTCAGTGTCACATTCCTTTTGTATATAAACTCTTTCCTTTTTTTTGGGGGGGGGCATCACTGCCCTCAGGTAGTGGGAGTAGGAGGCCCAGCCTTTGCTCCATGGAGCTGGAATCAAACCTCCATCCCAGTGGGCTGCAGTCCTGCGCACAACCACTACGCCACCGAGGCTCAGCCCTAAACACTTTCCTTAAATCGATATGCGTGTCTATGAAATTTGTTCCTCTAGCCTACCTGGACTGCACAGACCTCCATTTATGTACTTCCTCATTGTAAGAACATATGGTCCTATTATATTGGCATTCCATGATGCTCACCGTCCCGACATGATCACTGAAGACAAATGTATGCATAAGCAAAAGTGGTGAAGAATGCTGATGGTGCCCAGCTATTAAAAGATTAGCGTCTGGGGTCTTAAAAGCTTGTAGGCCTCTAGCTCAGAAGCAAAAAAGCCCACATGGAGGAAGCACACCAGATTGCGGCACTACGTGGTGTCCAAGGGATCCATTATCAGGCATCAAAGGACTAAAAATTTTATCATTATAAATTAGAGAGAGTAAAGATCATGGAACCAAAATCCATCAGTAGGTGAAGTGACCTCCTCTTACAAAGGGGTTGCAGGGAGTTGATGACCAAGTCAAGGTACAGTGTAGCAACAATGAAATATACAACTTTCCTTCTGAGGTCCTGAGGCCTCTCCTTAATCACAGTTTCCACTATAAGGAGGACCAGCCAACCAGCTTCCCTATACTTGTCATCTTGACAAAACTGCTGGAAAATCTCCAACATACGAACTCCCAGAGCCTTTCATTTGACCAGCACCCCATCTACTGGTGGTGCTTCCTTAGTTATCAGCTTTGCGATTTCACACCAGGAATTAGCAAGAGTGGCAGAATTATCCTTGACTTTAGGAGTAGAAACAGCATCATCAGTGCTGTTAAAACTAAGACTGGAGAGCCAATTTAAGAGACCCATATTTATGATTTTATTTCTCTAGAAGCGCTCCTGGTACCACTTGTGTTAGACAGGATTTTCAAGAGAAACAAAACCAGGACAATAATAATTTTCTCTATATATTTATATAGATGAAAATATATCTAACAAAGAAATAAACCGCTAACAAATCTGTAAAGCAGTACGAATGGCTCGGCACAATTTACTTGTGTGAGACAGTCCATCTAGTCTTGAGGGCCATCAGGTAGCCATCTGTAGAGCAATTCAGGCTATATGGTCACAGGCAGAAAACAGCAAGTTAGGTCACCAACAGTCAACCAGATGACAGGCCCCAGCTCAAGAGATGCATTTTCCAGTAGCATGGCAAAGCAAGGTTTGAAGGAACCTCAATTCCCAGCAACACAGTCCACAGATTAGGTGTTCCATGGGTAGTGTAGCTTGCAGATTAAGGCACAGGGCAAACAAGACAGGCAACTGATCAAAGGATCCAAGAGCAAGAGAGAGAGACAGAGAGGCGAGGAGCACAAAGCCATTTATATTTCCACCCTTCAATTAATCTCACTTGTTCATTGGCCATGTTGTCACAACATACCTACTTTTTTTTCATTGGCCATGTTGGCACAGCAAACCTACCAATCACATTAATGTATAATTACCCTTTATATAAAACTCTGTCTTATACACATGAGTATCTATGGATTTGCTTCTCTAGTCTATCTAGACTAACACACATTGCATTGGGCAAATATTCAGAAAATTCTTTAAAGTGTTAATAAACAAGGACATAACTCTGAGTACTGAGTCACTTGGCCCTATTTCTGCTATTTTTAATTTTTCATATGCATGTTGAAGTTGAACATTGCATAAAGATGTTTGAGGAAAGTCAATGTTTTTGAATTATGCTGTTGTTGAAGAATACTGAATGTACTATGCACTGCTGGAAGAGCAAACGATTCTGTCTGGGAAGAAATATAAGCTGGTGCACTTTGGAATAGAGGATAGAGGGTCTTCATTTCCATGTTTTGCACATTTTATTAGGAGAGACTGTGAATACAAACAAAACATAAAACAATTTGTGGCCATCAATTTAATTTGACTCCTGGTGACCCTATACAACTGGGTAGAACTGCACCTGCAGGTGTCTGAGCCTACAAAAATGTGCCTGAGGGGAAAGTCTCCCTTTTCACCTATAGAGTACATTTTAAACTACCTACTCTGCATCCAGTGCTTCTCAGAAGAGAGGTGTCCCTAGACTAGAACATCATACTTGGTAAAGTTTAGCGTCAGTGGAAAAAGAGGACGTATCTCTAGACGATAAATGGATACAGTGGCTTCCCAACTGGCTGTATACACAACAATTGTGAAGATTAGAACAGGATTGGGCGGTGTTTCATGGTTTTGTATATGGGCCCAAGAGGAAGCAAAATCTACTCAATAGCACCTCAAGATATAAGGCAGACATACACGTCCATATATGTGTAAGTATTGATCAATAGCAAAAGATTTTCTATGTATGTATATACATCACACACATGCACTTACTTATGGATACAAAACAAAACAAAACCCATTGTCACTGCTGAATACACACATACACAGATATCAAACAGAATATGCTGCCAATGCCAAGTCATTGCATTTTCATGAAGTTGACATCACTATGGCCAGAAGTATTCCATGAGGTTTTCTTGGCTGTAATCATTATGAGAGCAGGCCACTAGGCCCTTACTTCTCCAGCACTGCTGAATTGATGTAAATTGGAAACTTTTAGACTAGCAATTGATTACAAAGTATATGTGCTACTGCAGAAAGAGTGTGTGTGAGAGAGCCAAATTATTCATGTTAAATGGGAAAACAAAGAAGTTATACATTTTGTTTCCTTAAACCCACCTTGCTTCCATGACTTAGAAGGCAAGCCATTCTTTTCAACAACAAAAGGGAGAATCTACCTCACACATCACTTGCTTGGAGTGATAGTCTTCTGAGCGATACCAAAGTGGTGCAAAGCCTTGAGCAGTTTCCCAGCTACACACACAGCAGAGAATGGTTCCCTGTACCACAGTGATGTGAGATGGGGAAGCTGAAGCACTAGGCAGACTTGGTGTCTGCTCTGACTTCTGTCCTTCAAAGGTTTCCTGGAAAGGGGTTGTACAGGATGAGCTTGTGAAAAATTGATCTTTTCAATGTATCTGATATTGTACATGTAGATGACGATTATGTCTCCCAGAATGATCTTATTTTCTTTACCCAGGACCTATAGTGGTGTAGGCGGTTATGCGTTGGGCTGCTAACCACAAGATAAACAGTTGGAAACCACCCACCGTACTGGGAGGAGAATCAAGCTTTCTAGCCCATTAAAATGAGCAGTGTAAGAATCCCACAAAGGCGAAGTTACTCTATCCTATCAGTGTGCTATGTTTGAGTCAGAATCAACTCAGATATGTCTTTTCTTAAGCTTTCTATTGTGATTATGTTGTTTCATCCAGTACATTGGGCAGTGATTTTCCTTTTATCCTTGGGATACATTTGAAACAGTGAATAAGTGAATTTGAGGCACCAGACCAGTCACTTAGTAGCACTTTGAAAAGAGAAAAATAGCTCCCCACCCACTACAAAGTGCCAGGAAAGTAACTTCTTGCTGTCACACTTTAAGGAATATCCCCTTTATTTTCTAGGAATTCCTATAAGCCTGCTGGGCAGCAAACACTCAGTCAGAGCATGGTTCCAAGAACACTAGGACCAGGGCACAGATCTTTCAGTCCTGTCCCTGAAAGCCTCGTGGAGGATGTATTAGAACGACAGTGGGAAGCACTATGGAGAAATATGAGTGCTGCATTCTCCACACAGTCCATGCTCACTTAATGCCATAGGCATTCGTGACTGAGTGCAAGGGGGCCCCTTTTATTCAAACTGAATTTTACTATAATATTGAATGAGTTAAGCACATAAAGTCAACCATTTCAATTTCATTTAATGGGGAATGGAAGGCGATTCAGAAAGCCCAATACAGTCGGTCTTGCTTGATATTTCTATTGCTTGAGTCCAGGATTTTGTTTGTTTGTTTGTTTTTATTCCACACCTGTGTTCTTTACATTCTAAGACGCAGTTTCCTACTACTTGGCTGTCTTTTACCCCCCCCCCACCTTGTTATACTGTTTCAGGTCATTGACAGAACAGGTTCTTCAACTGCCCTATACCATAAAGTGGAGTTCTTATCTATCTGGCTTGGAGAATCTGCTGATAAGAATTGCCTGCTACCAGGGACAATGAATTCCCTTTTATAAGCAGAGCCATCTACATCCCATACATATTCACAGTGTGATAAGAAGCAGAGCAATCAACATTCTATACATAAGAATGGGAGAAAATGTGTTTATTCATACCATGTAAGTGAACTTCCCATTGTCTGGAGAAAATAAAAGCTTAGGTTAAAATAAACTGGAGCACCCAGCTCAGAGGAGAGATGGCTGTTGCCCTCCCAATTCCAACTCTGTGTTCTCTTTCTTTCTTTCTCATCTGCACCCTCCAATCTCGGTAACCCACAGTGAAATGACGGCAGGCCCTGTCACATAAAGTCAACCATTTCAACTTTATTTAATGGCAAATGGAAGGTGATTCGGAAAGCCCAATACAGTCGGTATTGCTTGTTATTTCTATTGCTTGAGTCCAGGATTTTGTTTGTTTGTTTGTTTGTTTTTATTCCACACCTGTGTTCTTTACTTTCTAAGAAACAGTTTCCCACTGCTTGGCTGTCTTTTACAGCCCCCCCTCCCCATGCTATACTGTTTCAGGTCATTGACATAACAGGTTTTCTTTCTCTCCTTCTTTATTTAAATAGCAAAACTTTTCATAAATTCAAGGGTACATTAATATGAATAGCACAAGTAAGTGTATATGACAGTGCTAAAACAGACTTCCCTCATAATAATCAGCATCAAAAGACTAACGAGAAACAGATAAATGTCTCATTTACCCACAGAGAAGTGAACGAAACAAAAGTATTAAACACTGGCTTCCCTCTAGTGCCACCTAGTCTGCCACCACTGAGAATGCTGACTGTCCTCTTTCAAGAAGAAGAGGCTGCCTTACACTTCACTAAGTTTGAGAGGAATTGCTAGATGACTCCTTTGTAACTGCACATTTGCTTCACATTTCATTTTTTTCTTCATTGAAAGCCTCTTTGGACCAGAATGTGAAGGTCAAGGGGTCAGAGGAATTGATCTTGACCAATAACTTCAGGACTTTCACCTTGGTGGCTTTGACATAAGCTCTGTGGCCCCATAGGAATTCCTAGTAAGGAGGCCTGTTATGGCCCCTGCTGATCCACCAGGTGCTTTAGTGTCATAGACTCCTAGGCGATAGGTGATGAGTTATCAAGGTTCCCCATGGATGAAGTGTCATTCGTCATCATAAATGCTTCTCTTATTTAGAAATTCCCAGATAACCTCCTCATGGCTACAGTTGCTCTTCATGAAGAGCACACCCAGGAGAGTCATGAGGAGATCAGTTTGGGGCAAACCTCTCCCAGGGAGCATCTCATTGTTAGTTAGATACATTGTGTTGACAAAGGCCTACGTCTACTTGGTGGAGTCAACTTCCTTTAAGTCAATGCAAAGACTACCTCAATATGGAAAGAAATGATCGTAAAGATCTCATGAAGGTGGCACTTAAATTATGTTTTAGCCAGTATTCAACATGCCTTATTTCTTAGTGGTCTTTTTTCTTTAATATATGTGAATCAGGAATTCCCTTTTTAAAAAATCATTTTATTGGGGGCTCATACATGGCTTTTCACAATCCATAAATACATATACTGTGCCAAGCACCCTCATACTCCTGCTGTTATCATTCTCCAGATATCTGGTTTTTTTGAGTCCTTGACATCAGCTTCTCATTCTTTGCCCTCCGTCCTTGCTGCTCCCGCCCCCATCAACTCTCGATACTTTATAAATTATTATTGTTTTGTCGTATCATACACTGCCGATGTCTCCCTTCGCTCACTCCTCCAATGTCTGTCCTCCAGATAGGAGGTTATGTGTAGATTCTTGTATTTGGCTTCCTCTCTCTACCCCACCCTCCCGCCACCCATCCAGTAATTCCACTCTCACCACTGGTCCTGAGTTGTTCTTCTGACCTAGGTTCCCTTTATTTCCAGTTCTGATCTCTACCAGTGTGCCTCCTCCAGTCCAGCTGGGTTTGTAAGATAGAATTGGGATCATGATAGTTGGGGGGAGGAAACCTTCAGGAACTAAAGGAAAGTTGTATGCTTCACTGCTAACTCACTGAACCTTGTCTGGTCCATATCCTCCCCAGGACTCCCCTGTAAGTGTATGTCCCATTGCCTGCAAATGAGTCTTGGGTCCCATCCTGATTCCCCCCCCCCCCGTTTGTAGTGATGTGATCCTTGCTCTTTGATGCTTTATATCTGCTTCCTTTTATCCCTTATGATCACACATGCTGGTGTGTTTCTTCCATGTGGGCTTTGGTGCTTCTGCACTAGATGACCACTTGTTCACCATCAAGCCATTAAGACCCTAGATGCTTCATCTTTTGGTGGCTGGGATCCAAAGCTTCCTCCACTCTGTCTGCCTGTGCACCCTTTTGTCTGCAGCAATCCTATCGGGAAGGTGGACACATAATGATATGACTTTTGCTTTTTGGTGCTTGATACCTGATTTCTTCCACACCTGGTGTGTTTCTTCTGGTGGGCTTTGTTACTCCTGAGCTATTTGACCACTTGCTTACCCTCAAACCTTTAAGATCTCAGATGCTATATGTTTTGATAGCTGGGTACCATCAGCTTTCTTCACCACTCTTGCTCATGCCCCCACATGCCCTCAGTGATCATCTCAGGAAGGAGTGCACACAGTGATACAGTTTTTTTTTCCTGTTTGGTGCCTGAGATCTGATCCTTTCGACAACTCGTGGCCCCACTGACTAATGTACTTCTTTCGTGTGGGCTTGGATACTTCTCAGCTAGATGGCCATTTGTTTATCTTGAGGATTTTAGACCCCAGACACTATACCCTTTGATAGCTTGGCATCATCGGATTTTTGCACCACATTTGCTTATTTGACTTCAGTGATTGTATTGGGCCAGTGAGCATCATGGAATACCAAAGTAATAGAACAAAGTGTTCTTATATTGAGGGAGTGATTGAGTAAGAGCTCAAGGTCCATCTGCTACCCTAGTATTAAACCTATAAGTACATGTAGCTGGATTTATTCCTTCCTTATCATAGATAATTATACTCACATATGTATATGCCTGTGAATAGACTTCTGCAAGACTTTTGCCTTCCATCTCCTTCCTCTATTTCCTTCTGCCTTCCTCCTGTCCCACTATCATGCTCAGTCTTCATTTGAGTGTCAGTACTTCCACTCTGTTACATTTCCCTTACTTAAGCCTTACCAGGCCTCCCACACCCTCCCCACCACCAATTGCGGACCACTTGTTGCTACTCCCATCCCTGAGCTTGTCCATGTCCTCCCTTCCTCTCCCTAACCCCCCCCCCCGCTTCCCCCAGAAAGCATCAGTCCAGTCGCTCCCTCCTCCTGACTGTTCACCCAGGAGTGCTCCCTTCTTGATTCGTTCTATTTGGGGGCACTCAGACTGCCTTGATTCCCTGTCATGTGACCCATGATATGTCCTCTGTCATTGTGAGACAGTGTGACACGTCCTGTTGTTCTTTGCCCAATTCCCTCCCCCCATGACCCATTAGGTTCCCGCAGGGTTATTGTCCTCTGAGCATCATGGGCAGGGATCAGACAAGCATGGGGACCAGACTGACTCTCTTTCTCTTCCCCCCTGTCCACCTGTCACCATGTAGGTGTGGCATGCTGTCCCCTCCCTCCTACCTATTCTTTGCCATACCCACTTACAGGGAGGGAGTCAGTCTGGCTCTGGTTAAGCAGGACGTGTAACTCTCTCTTTTCATGCATCCTTCCATGTGTCCACACTGTCCTCATGGTTAGGTGCTTCATGGTAGGCTCTGCATGCCCACTCCAGCTTCTGTGGAGACAAGACCCGTACTAACCCCCTGAGTGGGTTAGTGCCCAGCTCTCTCCATTATCCTTTCACTTTCAAACCCCTTTTTTCTCCTTCCCCCTCATCTTTCTTCCTTACTGTACCCAACATGAACCTTCCTGGGTTTGGTCTCACTTCTTCCCCTTTCCCTAAATCTCTACTCAACAGCTATGTTATAGGAGACTTCTCTTCTATACCTATGGAGCTGGTTACACTTACTTCAGGAAGTCATGCTGCACTTCTCCTTTTGTGATTGACTGATTTCACTTAGCATAATTTCCTCCAGCTCTTCCCATGAGAAGACATGCTTCATATGCTCATCTGTGCTTTTAAGTGAGGCATAGTACTCCATAGTGTGAATATACCAGAGTTCACTGATCCACTCATCTACTGGTGTAAGCTTAGATTGTTTCCAACTCTTTGCGACAGTGAATTGTGTTGCAATAAACATTGGAGTGCATACCACTGGCCGTGATTTATTTCTTACCTCTTCTACCCAGTAGAGGGATAGCTGGGTCATAAGGTAACTCAATTTCCATTTTCATTAGGTATCGCCAGACTGCTTTCCATAGCAGCTGTACATATCTACAGGACCACCAGCAATGTAGAAGTGTTACTAATTCGCCACATCCCCTCCAACATTGGTTGCTCTCCAATTTTCTGACTTTGGCTAACCTCAAAGGTGTTACATGGTATCTCATAGTTGTTTTGATCTGCATTTCTCTTATGGCTAATGATCAGGAGCATTTTCTCCTATGTTTATTGGTCATATGGGTTTCCTCCTTAGTGAAACTTCTTCTTAGTTATTTTTTCCCATTTTCTCAAAGGGTTAACTGACTTCCTCATTTTGCAGGCAAGGAGAGTATTGTAGATTTTCATAGTAAGCCCCTTGTCTGTTGTGTCCTTGCTAAAAATCTTCTCCCAGTCTGTGGGTTGTCTAATTACCCACTAAGTAAAATGTTTTGATGCACACAGGTGTTTTATCCTTAATAAGTCCCATTTGCCAATTTCAGATTCTCCAGTGTGTGTACCCTGCCCTACTGTAGTCAGCCTTTGTGTTCGTTGGGCCAAGGTTTCCCAATTCTCTCACTAATGACCCTGATGGCTTGGGATTTTACTTCTAGGTCCATGATCCACCTTGAGTTTGTTCATGTGTGTGGGGTGAAGTCGAGATACCATTTCATTTTTTACACGTGGTTTTCCATTTTTTCAGCACCGTTTGTTAATCAGGGCATCACCCTCCCACTTAATCCTTGGGGGCCCTTGTCAAAAATCAGTTGTATGTATGTCAATGGTCTTATATCTGTGTTTTCTATTATTTTCAATTGGTCAGTGTATCTGTCATTATGTCAGTACCATGCGGTTTTGACCACTGTGACTTTGTAGTAGGTGTGAAAGTCAGGTAAAGCAAGCCTATGGTAAAGAAGGACTGTGTCCTTCTCCTTAAGGAGATTTCTGCGAATTCTGGACTTTTTCCCTCTTCATATGAAGTTGGTGGTCAGTTTTTTCACTTCTCTAAAGAATGTTGTTAGCATTTGAATCAGGAAAGTATTGAACCATAAAAATGCCCTGGGGTAGGGTAGATATTTTTTACTATATTGACTCTCCCAATCCATGACTATATGATATTCTTCCATTTGTGGAGATCAATTTTGGTTTCCTGTCATAGGGTTTTGTACTTTTCCTTGGATAGGTCTTTTGCCTTTAAGGTTAAATATATACCTAGATATTTCAATTTATTGTGATTGGTACTGCCTTCCTGATCGCCTCTTTGATTGGTCTTGTCAGATGCTGCCAGCTCTTCACTGAAATATTTGTAGAATTACCCAATGAAATCTACCGGCACTGGAGCTTTTTTTGTTGGTAGCTTCTTGATAACTGCATATATTTCTTCCTTATTAGGGGTTTGTCTATGTTCTTGAACTCTATCTAAGATAGTCTGGGGAGGGATTGCTTTTCCAGGTATTTATCTATGTCTTCCTCATTGTTGAACTCATTAGAATATAGCCTTTCATAGTATGTTGTCATTATCCTTTTAGCCTCAATAGAATCTGTTGTGATTACCCCTGCTTTATTCCTATCCTGTCGACCGTTGCATGCTTTTTCCTTTCTTTGGTTTATTTTTCCAGTGGTGTATCCTTTCTATTGATACTTTCAAAGAATGAGCTTTTATTGCATTAATTTTCTGCATTGTTCTTTTATCTTCCCAATGGTTCAACTCTGCCCTGATTTTTATTACTTCTTTTCTTTTTGATGCTGGAGGGATTATTCTGTTGACTCTGTTCTAATTGTTGGAGTTTTACTGACAGTGTATCCATCAGAAGTCTCTTTCTTTTTCATATACACACCTATTGCAAACAAGCTACCTCTGATGACTGCTTTCGATGTATCCCAAAGATTTTGATATGAGGTGTTTTCATTCTCATTAGCTTCTAGGAACTTTTTGATCTCCCTTCTGATCTGGATCAGTACCCTCTCATGCCGCAGAAGCTCTTTATTCATCCTCCAATTGTTTTCCCTTGCTTTCCTGGTTGTCCTTTCAGTGATCCCCAACTTTATGGCATGGGTGATCAGAGATGGATGTCTGTATAATCTTTATGTATGAATTTACTTAGGCTTGACTTGTGACTCACTGTGTGGTCTATTTTTGAAAATGTGCGATGTGGACTTGAGAAAAATGTGTACTTTTTGCATTTGGATGGAAAGTTCTAGATATATCTATCAGGCCTGGTTGCCTAATTGTATTGTTTAGTTTTTACAGTCTCTTTGCTGAGTTTCGTTCCCAATGATCTATCTTTCTCTGAAAGTGTTGTTTTAAAATACCCTATTATAATTTTTGAGTCTGAATTATTTTTTCATGTTCTGAATGGTCTGTTTGACGAATTTCGCGGGTGTCTCATTTGGCACTTATGTGTTTCTTATGTTCGCAGGTTCCTGTGAAGTGATGCTTTGAGCATTATAAAGTCCACCTCCCTTTCTATTATTATGGTTTGAACCTTGATTATGATTTTGTCTTAGATTAGGATTGTGACTTCTGCTTTTTATGAGTCACCATTTGTCTGGTACATCTTCCTCCAGCCTTTTATTGTTAGTTTATACTTGTCTGTGATCTTAAGATGTGTTGCAGGCAACAGATTGATGGATTATGTTTTCTGACCAGTCTGCCAGCATTTTTATTTTAATGAAGGTGTTAAGGCCATTTACATTTGGATTTATTATCCCAAACTGTGGGTTCATTGTTGACATCTCTTGCCTTTTTATTTGGGTGATTTTCTATTAACTTTTTTTTATTACTGCCCTGTGTTTTTGTTAGGGGCTTCTTTATTGCTATATTTTCTTCTTGTGGCCATATTTTCCTAAGTGATTGGTATTGGTTTGTTTGCTCTGGACGGAGTTGGGATATATGATGTTCTCCTGCTTGCTGTCTCACTTGGCCATAGTGAGTCGGCAAGGATCTCCCTCAGGGTTTTCCCTTGTCCTGGAAAACGCTTACCTCTCCTTCTATTTCGGTAAACAATTTTGCAGGGTAGAGAATTCTAAGTGAGGCGTTGCTTTTGTTCAGCTTCTGGAAGATATTAGTCTACTCTCTTCTCCTCTTCATGGTTTTTTTCACAGGTCTGCACGTATTCTAACCTGAGAGTCCTTGTATGTGACTGTCTTCCTTTCTCTTGCTGCCTTTAGAATTTTCTCTTTTTCCTCGAAGTTGGATAACTTAACTACTATATGACTCGGTGAGTTCTTCTTGGGGTTTAGTCTACTTGCCATCCTCTCTGCTTCCTGTATAAGTGACTGATTCTCATTCATTAGGGTGGGGAAATTTTTTTCCAGAAATTCCCTTTTTAATTTAGCTCTTGACTTCTTCACTGTGTCTTGTTCAGGTAGGCCAATAATTCTGATGTTGCTCCTCTTCATAGCCTCAGTCATTGTTTGATCTCAGGTTTTCTACCACCTCTTTGTTTTTTTGGAGGGCATCACTGCCCTCTGGTGGTGGGAGTAGGAGGCCCAGTCTTTGCTCCTGTGAAGCTGGAATTGAACCTTCATCTCAGTGGGCTGCAGTCTCGCGCACAACCACTAGGCCACCGGGGCTCAGCCCCTTCCGCCTCTTTTATAATTTTGTTTGATTGCCTTTTCCATTTGCTGATATCTGAGTGATCACCTTCAAGATCACTGATACTGCTCTCAGCCTCCTCTATTCTATTTGTGAGATTGGGGATCGTGTGTGAAGCTCCGGCTACTTCCTCTATTAATTCCTTTATTTCCCTTTTGTGCATGGGCCTCAAGCCCTCTATCATGGCTTTCATCCCCTCCATCACTGCATATTTACTCTGAATAACTTCCCTCATCTCCTGTACTACTCCAAGCAGTCTTCTGAATTTTGTGGCAGGTTCATGTCATATTCTTCCAAGAATGTTTTATGTTCTGTTGATGAGTATCATTAGTTTCATTGACGTGGTTTGTCTTTTTTCTTTAGATATTGGGAGTGAGGTGGTATGGTGTTGTTTATGTAACAATTTTGTAGATGTAGGAGCCATATTCCTAGGATATCAAGAGGCCTTGCCTACTCTCACAGTGTGATTGGAAATGGTGTTTACAATTGTGACCTTTGGCCTACTATGGAAGTAGGTCTGGCTTCTGTTAAGGTTGGTGCTGAGGTGACTCAAAAATCAGTAGCAGTAAGAGGTGGTGGGCGCCGTTGGGGACAGCTATGGGAAACTCAATTTAACTAATGGATAATTCCTGTAGAGTGGTAGGCCTATAGGTGTCCCCTGGGTGGGTGTAAGTGTTGATTGGACCTAAAGTGGTGTGACCTTCCCTGGGTTGGGAGAGCTCCCAGTACTGGGTCACTGGTCCTCTGTATTCCCAGAATCAGTGTGGGTTTGAGGGAGGATGCCATCTGGCCCTGGTATGCGCTCTCCATTGTTCTGCTCGATGTGTGGGCCTGCAAAGACCCAGAACATGACTCTGAGTAAGGTACCTCGAGGCAGAGTTCTAAAGCCTTGGCTCACAGGATGGGTGGTGGGCCTGCACAATTGAGACCATGTCTCTCCTTTCCCACAGTTCCCGGCAAGTTCACCCTTCAGGGCTTGATAGGCTCCACTATGTGACTCAAACTCCCCCCGCTGTGACAGAATTGGGATGCAGTGACTGAAAGCGGCAAGTTTTAAGAACCCTATTTGTAGTGACTGCTTCCCCCTGTCTCTGGATGAGTTAGCACTGCAGGGCCGAAAAGCCCTTGTAGGTGCCTCAACTCCTGATACTGAGGAAGACTGGCATGTGCTGTGCCTGCAAGAATCAGGTGTAGTGGTTGCAAAAAGCATGCTTAAAAAGCCAGGTTCTCAATATCCACTTGTGGCAGCTAGGACCAAGTTCATGTTGCAGGTCCTATCATTTCTCAGACTCCCCCTGCTACGTCAGGGATGTCTGCCCATCTAGACAAAGTGGCCACAAGTCTCGCAGGTCCTGGAATGGACCCCTTAGAAAACCCGGCTAACTCTCTCTGTGGCCCCAATCACCACTGAACAAAGCAGTACGTGTTGCGTGTCCCAGCCTCATCCCCTTTCCAGTGAAAACCCAGCTAGTTTGCCGCAGGCATTGATCACCGCTACCCAAAGCAGTACGTGCCTTTCTGGCCAAGTCTCCATGCCAGCGAAAATCCTTCTAATTCTGCCCCAGTCCCCACCACAGCTGATCCACTGCCACACAAAAGCAGTAGGCCTGGCTTCACGTTCTAGCACGGCCTCTTCTCCCGCGGAAAAACAGGCTAGATCATGTGTAGGCCCCTATCACCTCTATGAAAGCAGTGCATTTCGGTCAAGTAAGCCCGCCCTCTCATTCTGTGCCACCACACAAAAGCATCACAACAGCTAAGCATTCTAGCACAGTCTGTTCTCCCAAGCAGAGAAATAGACCAGCTCTTGTGCAGGTCCCACTCTCCTCCCAAACTCCCGCAGCTATGATAGGATGGTCAAGTTCATGAATTAGACTACCTGGGTTTCTCCTGTGGCTCAGTCTGAGACACAGTGTGGTGCAAGTGTCACCGGAGATGGTGGGTGGGGAGTGTGAATTGTTCCCTCTGAATGGGGCCCAGTAATGGCGGGAGCCCGGGCTCGGCCAATCCGGCAAGTGTGGCTGCTGAATGCTAGAGGTGACTCCAGTAACATTGCAGGTGCACCACCCCAGCCGATAAAAGCTACTACGAGTTTTCGCCTTTGGACTCTGGGTTGATGCAGGGAGGGATCAGATGGAGTTACTGCTAGCCCTTTGCAAGGAGGGGATCCTGGGATATGGGGGCAGCTCCCTTAGGTGGGAGTCCTGAGTGGTCCGCTATGTGGTGGTCAGACGTGACCTTGTGGCATTCTACACAATACCTGTCCTGTTCGTGAGGCAGCAGTCAGGCCAGGTAGTGGATGGGGCCAGGTGCTGTCTGGTGGCAAGGGACACAAACAGTACCCCGATGGAGGGCAATACCTATGTATGGACCCACCTCCGCGGGGCTTCAGAAAAAAACATATGTGGGGCAGGGTCCCCTCCTGGACAGGGGAACCCACTTGTAGGGACCTTTTCACTCACCAGAACACTTCCACTTGAGCTCTCAGACACCAGACACACCTGAGTTCCTTGCATGGGCTGCTTGCTTTGGTGCCATCTTGACTCCTCCCCTTGTGAATAAGGAATTTCATTGAAATTATAACTTTAAGGGTTAGAGTATTTGCCATGGACTTCAGACTGCTGTGTTTGCCCTGACAGAAATTTTTCCTAGTTACGTATTTTTCTTGGAATCTTCTTTTGCTGGGGCATACCTGGAGTAGTGGCAGTGAATGTGGCTCTCTGAGGCAGTTGGAAAGTGCTACCTTGCCTAGTGCCAGTCTTTTCCTAGGTGGTATTTCCAGAAGGAAAAACAGAGGCAGAGGGTGCCATTTGAGATACTGTTTCCCTGGCCTGAGTACAGCTGAGAGCATGAGTCTCTTCTTGTACCCTCTGGAACATTTCAGTTGCACAGAGATTACATTCCAGGTCTCCAGACATAATGGCTTTGATCAAATATGGTAGCGGGACTGTGAAATGAAAATTGGTCATGTAGGCACCTTGGAAAAGGGAAATCTTGACTTAGAACAATATATAAAGAGATATCATTAAGCTTCAAGTCCAAAGGTTTATTTGAATGCATTGTTCTAGAAAACTACCAGGTTCCTGTGAATGTTCAGCATGTTCCATGTGGAAGTCATTAGAGCCAGTCTTAAGCTACTCTAAGGTGTAGGTCTCCTGGAGCCTGAGGACAGGAACTGACAAGTGTCACCTTTGGGGCACTCCCTATACTCTGGGTCCTCTACGCTCCTCTTTAGAACCATTATATCAGTTCTTGTCAGAGTATCTCTCCTCAGCAAACCTCACCGTGTTCGCCTGCTTCTCTAAATGTAATACTCTGAAACAATACCTCCATCTCTCTAGGACCCCTAAGAGAAAGCAAAGTATCACTGCAGATCACAACCCCTATCAGGGGACTCTCAGTGCTGATGGATGGTTCCATGGGACTCTCTCGGTCTGGACTGACTTGGAGAGCTCAGTGCTCATTCAGAGCCCTAAGTTTGGTTAAAAGTGAGATTGTGGGCTTCAGGCTTCAGTGAAATCCTGACACACCTGCCTCTGCTGATATGAACACCTTGCACTCATAGCAGGATATAACCACCCTGTCAGCATCAAAAAGAAAGAGGAGAGTTCACTGAGGTCTGACTTCCATGCCCAAGTCCTCAAGAGCCACAAGTAGTGACAGCCGTTTCTTTTATGTTTCTCTGATGGATGATAATCTCAGTCCTTACACAGAGGCTTCACTGTAACTGCTGTTAGGTCCTGGTTCTCCTTCTTGTAAGTTCTGTTTGGCCCTGGTTCTCCTCCTTCTATAGAAGAGGGTCTGCTTCATTAGACCAATGTACCACATTCCTAAGACCACCAGTGGGATTTAGCCAGAAGGCACAGGTTTGGAGAGCTGGGAGTCAATTTTTGGTTGAGTTCAGGGAACCAGTTTCAAAAGTGGCACTTGTTAACCAGATTCTCTTTAAGGTGGGTGGCCGCCCCAAGTGCAATGTGAATCACAAATTTACATTCCTTACTTTTTTTAGCATTCTTCTTCAAAACAGTTTATGCTAAGCACCCAGTCCATAGGGGTAAAAATTCGACACAACAATTACTGCATATTAATTTATTCTTTGATAAAACTGTTTTTTTCTTTTGATGAAATGCTACTTATTTGTCACTTCAGTAAACAAGCATACAAGCTAAAGAGGAATGGTGACAAGCAACCAGAAGGGGGCACACTGCCCATTAATTTCAGCATTCTTTTAATGCAGAATTCCCACAAGATATTAAGAGTAATTGTGCAGTTTCTCAAAGTTTTCAAAGAGAGAAAATTAGAGTGAGAACAATTACTTTAAATTCAGCAGCAGAAGAAAGCTGTTTTTTCAAAGATGGGCTTAACACATTCATAACAGTGAAGTCACCTATCTGTTTTGGAAATAAAAAATGACTATTATCTAATGAACCTATCTTTAAAGAAATGGGATGCCTCTCCTTCAGTGAAAATGTGGTTAAAGATGCATCACAGTGTTTGTGGCGCTCACAAAATATCAAAGGATGTTGCAGGCAAAGATGCTAAGAAAAATCAATATTAAAATTCATAAATTTGTTCTATTTTTGTTTTTCAGTTATTATTCAATTTCACTCATGTGGTAAAAACTCTTTTTTATAATCTAGCTCTGTGTACCTCCTTTGTTGTTCTAACTTAAATGTTTTTTTTATATTTAAAATGGTCAATGGGGAAGCAAACTAGTTGCTATATTATTTGAATCCCACCACTGCCTAGGACCCTTCAGGAGGAAATGAGGCCACAAGGCCCAAAATTCCCCTCTCACGTAGTTACCCTGATAAGACCTCAGTAAACACCCTTTGGGGAACAGCAAGAGTTTGACTCAACTATGGCCTTCACCATCCCAAGTTCTTTCCAGAGCCAATGTCAGCTAGAGAACTTTACAGAGCTCCTTCTTTAGGTGCATTAGCCTTGAAGTTATTCATCTAGACACCACTAGGTAAGCCCATGACTTAGATACCCTCTAAAGAGTAGGAGTACTACCTGAGACTGTATGCTAGCTTCCTGGATACTGTCTAGGAAGAAGTTAAGGCAGATCTTCTTGTTAGGTTCTCCTGGGATGTGCAATGAAAGTGGGGACCAGGGATGTTTTTCTCTGGATTGGGTGATGCTATCAGTTTACCTTCAGAGTCCTCACCTTGATCCCTGACCAATCTGGAACTTTGATGTTTCACAAGCAGAAGACAACCTTCTAAAATCGTAGAACTCACAATTCTGAAATTCTGTCATCACAAATGGTGATACCAGAAACATCAGGTCTGGATAATGCAGTTGGTGGGTATCCAGGAGTCAAGGGGCTTGGGGGTTCTCCAAGGGCCATCGGCAGGGGCAGGGCTTTTGGATCCACTTCCTATACAGAGCTGTCTAGCCAATTAGGAATAAGACCATTGTATTCTGGAAGTGGAGGGCTCGAAAATTTGAGAGCTTGCCTAGGGCATCCCTGGAGTAATAGCTAAATTAGCGTTATTGGCTGTTAAATTAGCACCTATTAGGGGAATAATTTCGCCCCTTGTCTCTCAAAAATCTTACTCTATTTAAGGTCAAGTCTCCTTTATCTGCAGAACCTCTACTCCCACCCACCCTATTAAATCCAAGTCTCACCAGTCTGATATGTTGTGTGGCCAAAATATGAGTGCACAACCTTTGCTTAAAAATTCTGCAGGTGACTTCTTGTTTCAAGTGTTGTATTGCCTTCAGTGCAATCTACTCTACTTAAAATTTGATATCTTTTCAGAAGGCATCGAGTTCTCACTGGAACTATGGTTTGTCCTTGTCCCTCTACAGTTCCTGGGGTGGCCATCACTACACTGGTGTCCTCTCTCCCACTGGAAATGAAGGACGCCTTTAACTTGGGGATTCTACTATTTTCTTCTTCACCCAGGGCTGGAGGGTCAGATATAGTGGGGCATCCTAGAGCCTGCTCTCTTCTGCAGTGAGTGGTTCTCTCATTCCTTTTCAGGGTTCTTAGCTTGAAATCCAGGAAGGAGTGGCAGGGAGGGAACTATTTCTCTGGCCGGGCCTTATAATCATCCTCATTCAGGGTAGTCATCTTGATATCTATCAGAGACTAAAACTCCTTCATCAACTACCTTGAAGTCCTCTTCTTAGGACAAGATACTCAGGTTCTTGAGATCGCTGAGGGATAAATGAGGGAATGCTCAGAAGCCATGCCTGGAACCTTCTCCATTTCACATAAGTTCCACCTGGTCTTTGTGCATTTCCTATAGTCTGGGGTGTCTTACCTAGTCTGCCAACATGGAAGTCTCCCTCTTGTCTCCTATTATCTGTCATGAAAATCTTGAACACTTTTATCAGAGAGAACCTTGCTTAGGGGGAACAGCATAGGACAGTTGGTGGACTGTCAATGCAAGAATAAAAAGGGGAAACAGCTGCTGCTTTCAAACTGGCGACCTTGCATTAGCTGCCTAACACATACTCACTGTGCCATCAGGGCTCCTGAGGGATACTCAGGGACACCTAATTCTAATGTTCCTTAATGGTGTGCATGCTATCACCCCAGCCCAAGTCAAAGAATGAAAACTGGCTTTTGGACATCTCACCTTACTAGGTATCTTCTTTCTCAGGCTTTCCAAGGGCATCTTATGCATTACACACCCAGAGCATGGCTTCCAGTGCACAGGGAGAAAACCACAGACAAGGCTCAATCCTGTCCCTAATGTGGATTTCTATCTGGTTTACCCACAATACTAGAGTTACAGTAAGAATCATCCTTAAGTACAGGCTCAGGGTCTTGATGCTGTGGTGCAACATGCCGGTGTCTGCCGTGCACCTCTCTCTCTTTTAGTTTCCCTACATACCACACACCCACCCTTTCATAGCCCTATTTAAAAATAACCTGCCTTGCAGGGATCACTGTGTACCACCACCCTAAACTGCTCTGTTTCAGAGGGTGTGTACTAGACTGCCCCATCTAGAACTTCCCTGATCTACAACTTTTTTTCTAGATAATTTGCTCATAGAGACTTTCTCACCCTTGCCCTGATGTGACCTCTGCTTCTGGTTGCTAAGTATATATGGATAGGGCTGGATCTACTTTCTCAAGATCAGAGCATTTCAAGTAGCCAATACTCCCTAAATAATTGGGATTGGAGGAGCCACCTTCAATGGTATAATTTATTATTCCTTAATTTTATCTGCATTTTGATGATTGTTGATCTCAAGATATGTGTGTTTCTGAATATTTACAAACATAAAAGTAGCTAGAAATGAAAAATGCTATATACTAAAAATTTTATTATGGCACTCATCCGCATTTCAAAGACAATCTCAATCCCCAAGTGTTGTTTAATTGTTCTGGAACCCTTTTCCCATCAAAATAAAAATTCAAAGTCTTTCAAGTTGTTGTTGGAAGAGATTAACAGTCTTACTCTTACACTTTATATAAAGAAAAATAAATGTAAAAAAATAAAATAAATGTGAATCCTAACTCAGTGATAACTTAAGATCCCAAGTTAATAAACATCTGACTGGATAGAATAATATTTGAAAACTATCAAATGGGATCTTGTGAAATGAAACAACAACAAACACACATATGCAAAATCAACTACTATAATGGCGTTCCACTACTTGAATTCTAAATTCTCTTCTGAATCACAGAGTAAACAATCTCCCTCAGAATTGGCTAAGGGTGGGAGGAGGTGGCTGATGTGACCCTGGAACAGGCACTGGATTCCATAACAGGACTAGCCATGGCTGCAACCTCAGCTCTGGCTTGAATTTCCTGATCTCTCAAAACCATGTCACATTGAACTGGGAAGTCAGTGGGAACTGTACCAGAGATTTTGGCAAAAAATTCCAGGGCTTGCATCTTGCTGCTTATAGCACAGGCCCTGAAGCCCCACTGAAATTCATAGCTTGGAAGTTCACTATTGGACACCAGCTTGTACTCCTGATACTATTCCTTATTCAAATCTTTGGTAATGAATTTCCTAGGCTCCCCAAAGAAGATGTGCTTTGCCCCATCATGCGCCCCCAACGTATTTCCACATCTCTTCCTCAGTGACCTTGCAGTCTTTTAAGTAGATCAAGGCCAGGAGAGCCAGCTGGAGCCCATTCCTGGGAAACTCCCTGTCACCAGCAATGCCCAGATTGTCGTTGTGTTTGGTGAGGTCAAATTTCCAGAGGAGGTTGTAGGATTATTTGCTGGTGTCTACCTCCTTCGGGTCAAGACAAAATATCAGCTCCAGCATGTTAGTGGTAATCTTCACAGTCTCAGGGAAGGATTACTCCCAATTTCTATGAGAACCTGCATCATTTCCACCTGCGTAACAGGCTCTTTCATTTTATACTTCTCCAGCGGGAACTCTAACAGAGTACCGACCATCATGTATATGAGGAACTCTTCAGCACTGTCAGTGGGGAGTTATGCTCCAGAAGCACTTGACCTTCCCTCCTCTTGGCCCGTGGCAGCTATGGTGTAGGCATCACCTGCAGCAGCAGTGGTGGAGCACTGAGCTCCCAGGGACTCCTGGGGAACTGGAACAGCAGGAGAGCTCTGGGGAGATTCCCTGCAAGGAGGAGAGAAGGAAAGGGGAAGCCCTGACTCCTGTGCACCGCAGGTGTCACCTTGGAGCTTGTGATGTTTCTGAGGGCACAATGTTTATGCTTATAATCACCAGGTGTGATGACTGGTCCTCAAGGGCACCAGGAAAGTGTGTGCTTGGGTAGGTGACAAAACCCACGGAGAAGCGAGGCCAAGAGAATTTGGGCCTCCGGTAGGCAAGAAAAGCCTCCTGTTCTGGTCTACCAAATGCCTGAGAAGCCTGTGGGGAGGATGGATGAAAATTAGGCTGAGAACATCACTCCTCTCCAGTGATCTCTGTGTGTGGCTGCACTTGAGATTGGGCTGCCTGACTCAGGAACACCATGCACCCTCTGTACCTGCAGGAAACCCTGATTCACCTCCTTCCTCAGGACTGGGGCTGCTCCTTCAGACCAGGCCTGAAGACCCAGCTCCAGCGGCTTTCCAGGTCAAGAGGGGCCGGGGACTGGGAACCTGGCGGTGGAGCTGGCACTGTGAACCCCTTAGAGGAGGTCTGGATTACATAGATGGTCCCTTCGGGTCAACTTTGGGCCCTTACCTGGACTCCGAAGCATGCCCACAACTCCTACTTGGAGATTCAGATGGGCCTTTAGCAAGAATTTGTCACCTTTCCCGCTCTTGGGCGATAGTTTTACTTTTAAAAAACATCAATTCTGGCTAAAAAATGCTGGGAGTCCTCTGAGGGTCATGCTTTAGGAGGATCTCCAAGGACCAACATCAGGGGCCGGTTTCTTGGGGCCCCAATCATTTGAACCCAGTCTTCACTAAACAATTTCTGGAGCATCCCAGACTTAATCTCTTTCAAAGTCTGAGAGTCCTATGTCTACTGCCCAAAATCTGACGCAGCTTGACCCTCTGCGAAGACACTTAAGGGGTGAGGGTGAGGTTCAAGCCTGAATAGCCTGGGTCCTCACTGGAGTGCCTGCTCTTTACACTTGGGGCAGGTCATCCTTGGGGGTTCGACCCTCTGACCCCTCCACAGTTCACACAGATACCATTTTTATGTGGAGCCAGAACTCATTCCATTTAGGGAGCAGACAAGCCCCTTTGCAGGGGAGCCCCCCTTTGGAGGAGGCTCTTCCATCTCTGAAAAGAATGAAGGGCTGTGTCAGCTGATAGATCTGCCCGGTTCCTCCTTGGACATTCATTAGAATCCTTTCATTTGATGGCCTACTGGAGCTGGTAGCAGGAACAGACAGGAGTAGCCTTTGGGAGACTCCCTGTGGGTTTTCAGATCAGAGCATTCAAGTAAACTTTCAGAGGGCACCTTTTTAAAGCTTAATGGTATCTTCCCATGGATTGTGCTAATGCTTTTCATTTTCCCTGGGTGCAGACTTCAGTTCTTGTCCAGGTAACATGATTGCTACCATATTTAATCAGAGTCATTATGCCTGGGGGTCAGAAAGAGTAAACTATGCAGCTGAGAAGCACCAGATGGCACCAGACGTGATCCAAGTCCTTCAGAGCACTGTAGGTCAGAGAAAGAGCCTCTGAAATGATATCCTCAGCCTCCATTTCCTCTTCTGAAAATACTACCCAGGAGAAGCCTGGCACTAGACAAAGTAGCACTTTCCAGGGGAATAGGAGCGCCACATCCACTGCCAGTACTCCAGATATGACAGGCAAAAGGCTTCCAATAAGGGGGGGGAGGGGAGTCTGCCAGGTACAGTGGCAGATCTGGTGTCTCATAATTCCCTTACAGTTCACTGTTCCAAATGTATCCAAGGATAAAAAGAAAGTCTTTGCCCAAGGTACTAGATGGGACAGCAGAGAGCTTACACAGAGAATTATTTGAGTGGGTTGATTCTGAATCAAATAAAGCACACTGATAGTATAAAATAACTCTTGCCCTTATGGGGTCCTGACACTGTCCATGTTAATGGGCTAGAAAGCTTCATCTTTCTGCCAGCATGGCAGGTGATTTCAAACTGCGTATCTTGTCGTTGGCATCCCAAAGCATAACCTCCTGCACCACCAGTGCTCTTGAGTAAAGAAAAGAAGATGATTCTGGGAGACGTGGTCCTCATCTACATGTGCAATGTCAGATACTTTGAAAAGATCAAATGTTCATAAGATCATCCTGCCAGGCCGTTCCCAAGAGATGATAAAAGTTTAGAACAGAAAGCAGAATAGACATTGTGGCAGTCATGTGCTTATGTTAATTTTATGATTGAGATATAGGGGTAGTGTCTAGCCTGTTAATCTGGAGATAGTCATTGAGTAGCCAATGAGGCCTCTATGTGGGGATGGCTTTTCCTGAGACTTCTGGGAAATCTCGCGATATTTCCCTCGTGAAGATGAGAAGCTATCTTCCCCAGTTGGTGGGAGTTAGTCTCAGAGAGGATGAATCACAGACAAGACAAGATAGCAGCATCTGAGAAGCTGGAGGAACCAGAGGAGAGGCCAAACGGCTTTGCCCTGATAGAGTCAGACCTCTGAAGCTGGGGTGGCATGCTATTGATGAACCCTGAGCCCTGGAAACGAGGAGCCATGGGGAGATCCCTGCCAGCTCCGGGATTCTGCACCCACTGACCTGTGACTTTGTGAGTCGGAAGGAGACTTTATAGACTGATTTCAGGCATGTGGGTTAATATTGGACTTATGACTTTGAGCTGGACTAGGCTGGGATGCTTTCTCAGAGTCCCATTCCTTTTATATATAAACCTTTTCCTTATACCCATATGCGTGTCTGTGAAATTTGTTCCTTTAGTCTACCCATACTGACACAGATACCGTTCTGCCTGATTTTCAGTCACCCCATCTCATATCTCTGTGATTCAGGGAGCCCTTGTCTACTGTGTGTGCAGCTGGGAAACCTCTCAAGGATTTGCACCGCCGTGAAATCTCCCAGGAATCCATCACTCCTAGCAAGTGATGTGTGAGGTAGGTTCTCCCTTCTATTGTTGAAAAGAATGTTTGACCTTGTAAGTCTTAGAAGCAAGGTGGGTTGGATGGAACAAAAGGTACACATTTTTTGTTTTCCCATTCAACATGAACAGCTCGGCTCATTCACAGAAATGCACATTTTACATACATGTACATACACATGAATGGCACATATAATTTGTGATCAATTACTAACTTGGAAGTTTCCAACTCTGCAGTGCTGGAGAAGATAGGCCTGGTGGTCTGCGTCCATAAAGGTCACAACCAAGAAAACCTCATGGAGCAATTCTTGCTGTGCTGATAGGTAACACAGGGAAATGCCATGACTTGACATTGGCCACAGATTTTGTTGGATGTTTCTATAAGTGTGCATTGATCAGTGAAAACAGGTTTTGTTTTATGTCTATGAATAAGTGCATGTGTTTGATGTGTATACATACATTGCAAAATATGTTGCTACCAATCAATATTTTCATATATGTGTGTGTGTGTCTGCATTCTTTTATCATTAGGTGCTATTGAGTGTGTTCTGACTTCTTCTAGACTCACATACAAAAGAATGAAACACAGCTCAATTGTGTTCTAATCCTCACAATTGTTAAATTGATACCATTTGGGAAGCCACTGTGTTAATTTATCTCCTTGAGATACTTCCTTCTTTTCCCACTGATCCTCTACTTTACCAAGTGTGCTGTTCTTTTCTGGAGACTGCTCTCTCCTAAGAAGCGCCAGGGGCAGGAGAGGTCGTTTCAAACTCACAGCCCCTCTGTGTGTGAAAGGGAAGCTTTCTCTTTATATTCATTTTCATAGGCCCAGGCATTGGCAGGGGCAGTTCTTCTTGGTTTATAGGGTTGCAAGGAGTCAGAATGACCTTGCTGGCCATGAGTTGTTTTATGTTTTGTTTGCATTCCCTGTCTCCCCTAATAAAAGATCCAAATTAGGGAAATGAAAGCCTTGCTTCCAAAGAGCACCCTGGCTATATTTCTTCCAAGACAGATTTGTTTTCTCCTCTAGCAGTCCACAGTATTTTCAATAGTCTTCAGCAACAGCATAATTCAAATTCATTGATATTCCCCTTGGTGTTCTTTGTTCAGTATCCAACTTTGACATGCCTATGAGGTGACTGAAAATACTGGCATTTGGCCTGGGTACCTCTTAATCCTCATAGTGACATCCTTGTTTTCAAAGCTTTAAAGCAGTGGTTCTCAACCTGCCAAAGTCTGAGACCCTTTAGTACAGATCCTCATGTTGTGGTGACCTCCTCTCCCCCATGATAAAATTATTTTAGCTGCTGCTTCATAACTGTAATTTTGCTAATGGTATGAATCAGACAACGCCTGTGGCGTCTCCTCCAGGATGTTTCACAGGGAGTCAGCCTTGTGTCATGTCAGTAGAGTGTCACCAAGGGACTGAGTGTTTCCTCCTTTCAAGGAGGAAGCACCACATTTCCTAGAATTCTCAGTAGAAGACCATGTCCACACAGAAGTCTCATTGGCTAGCTCCAAATTTACAGGCTAGACTCCACTCCAATACTCTTACTCCTCAAATTGACACCAGATTAGGTGACTGCCACAGCTGCATACTTGGATTTTCATCAGCAAGTGCTTCAAGTCATCCCCAATTTCAGCAAGCAAGGTTGTGACCTCTGGATAGTGAGGGGGGTTAATGAGCCTTCTTCCTGTCTTGATGCTGATTTCTTCCTTATATAGTCTAGTTTCTGCCTTAATTTTTCAGCCTAGAGATGAAGTAACTATGATGAAAGTATACAAGTCACAGTCAGGCCTTCCATGATTTTAAACCATGCAGTACTACCTTGTTCCCTTTGAACCACTGCCCCTTCATCCACGTACTGGCTCCACATAAGCACAATCAAGTTTTCAGGAATGCCCGTTCTATTCAGTGTTGTTCATAATTGCATCATAGTTTGTGAGTGCATAATATTGATTTAAATATAACTGCTTATGTATTATATCTTTATATATATGGACTACAAAAGCTACATGAAATTAGTGAATTAAAAGATAATGGAATTTGTCCACAAAAGTTTGAAATATACGTGCACAGATTTACACAAGGAACTTTTAAATGTTTGGGGGAAATTCTACTGTTCCTCAAGTGTTCTAGAATTCCCATTCTTCACAGTGTTGTCCATAGTTTATTATGCTTCACACAGGCAGAAGAAAGTGCATAGTCAATAAGTGTCATAAATATGCAGAAATTCTTTAACTAATTCAATTGCAAGTCATTGGATATTATTTTCTGGAATTATTTGAGATGCACATACATGAAGACATACACAAGGAGCTTTAAAATTTAAAGAGAACTTCCATATTTGCAAGTCCATTTTCCACTAAAATTTGATATCCCCATAATATATGCACACATATCTAAGTGTACTTAGCCATATTCTATTGATGCCTATTGAGCTAGGAATATTTGCGTAATTTTACAAGCACTATTTCCAGCTAGGCCAGAGGATGTACACTGGTACAGATAGATTTGGAAACAAAGGAAGTCCAGGACAGATGAAACCCTCAGGACTGGTGGTGAGAGTGGCGATACTGGGAAGGCAGAGGGAATATGGGGTAGAAAAGGGGAACCCCCTCCCTGTGGGATAGACAACAGAAAAGTGGGTGAAGGAAGACTGCAGACAATGCAAGACATCACAAAATAATTATAATTTATAGATTTTAAGGGTTCATGAGGGAGAGGGGAGTAACGAGGAAGGGGGAAATGAGGAGTTGATACAAGGGCTCTAGTAGAAAGAAAATGTTTTGAAATCGATGATGGCAACAAATGTACAAATGTGCATGACACAACAGAGGGTTGGAGGCACTGTGATAAGAGTTATATGAGCCCTCAATAAAATGATTTTTAAAAGAAAGTAATAACCATACATGTGTGAAACTAAGTGTATGGGTGCGATGCTTCACACATTTATGGCTGTTGATTAGGTTTAAGACTAAAAGATTTTTGATTTTTAAAACCACTTGAACTTTGTTCTTATTTTGCTTTTGGTTTGTGATCTTACCCTAAGATGACGAGCCCCTGCCATAGTGTTTTACATAAGAACATTAGAGAACTGCACAGTAAAGCAATAAGGATCATGAAATTGTGGTGCTGGTGGTGAGGTAATGCTTCCTTTCCATTATGTTGTTTTTTTACTCTTTTGAATGTCATGAGCTCATATCTAACAAAAATCATAATATGTTAGATTGGACTCTGACTCCTTTATTTCCCAAGCATTAAGCAACTGAAATATTTTCATTGTTTCTTCACTGAAGGCTAGTTAGGGACTGGCACACAATGGAAGGTGGGGGTACTGTTCATAGTCATGCAGGCGGTAGTATTAGGATCATATATGAAAATGCTGAGTTCTTCATTACTAAGTAGAAGACAAGGAGAAGAAAGTAGATAGGGTTGGGGGATAGCAGGATTATGTTACCAATTGCACAATGAGATGGTCCTGTGGGTAAGTTCAGCTTATGTCTTTAAATGCTTGGCAAGTCTCAGCATCAATCCAGTCACCACATTTCCATCCCTCCCTGCCATAGCCACTCTCAGGACAAAACACTGTCTGAGATCTTATCCACCCAGAGTTAGATCACATTTCCTCCTTATCTATCCTGAGCTGGGTTAAAGGATCCCTGGCCAGTAGGGACAGGCTATCTGGGAGCAGCAGGAGACTTGGAAGTATGCACAATGCCCTGCTTTTCTGACCAGCTACTCTATCTATCACTTGATCAGTCTACCTATCTATCACTCTATCATCCTATCTATCTATCTATCTATCTATCTATCTATCTATCTATCTATCTATCTATCTATCTATCCATCTATCATCTATCATCTATCTAACTATCCTCTCTATGGTGCCAAGGGACTAGGTCACAAGTACAAAGTAAACCCTCCTTCTGTATCAAGTGCCAGGTGGCCTGTCCCTATGACACATGTAACCAAAGTCAGGCCTCCACAAAAGGGTCTGTATGGTCAATATCTGCTGTGGACTTTTTAATTCTCTAATGACTCACACAATCCAGGAAGCATATTCTCTATAGGTACAATTACAAATTACTTATAATCAGAAGGGGTGCAAATGTAGAAATGCATCAGACAGGTTGAAGAGATGTCGCTGCCCCATAAGGCTTCTGTGGTCTCCAGGAATGTGCTGCACCCTAAACTCTCTATGGATATTCTTATCCAAGCCAGGAGGCCCTAAGGGGAGCATTCCAAGTTCCAGAGCACCTAGTCATTGGGCCCGCTGTGGATATGTTTGGCTGCATCCTGCATCTTGTTCTCCTTGAAGGTTATTCTTAAGATGCAGGATTTCTTTTTTCTTTTTAAAATCATTTTATTGGGGGCTCATACAACTCTTATTCCAATCCATGCATCAATCCATTGTATGCATAGCACATTTGACATCATCATTCTCAAAACATTTTTTTTCTACTTAAGCCCCAGGTATCCCTTTCTCATTTTCCCTTCCCTCCCCGCGCCCCTTCCCTCATGAACCCTTGATAATTTATGTTACTATTATTTTATCATATCGTACACTGTCTGATGTCTCCTGTCACTCACTCCCATGTTGTGCGAACCCCAGGGAAGAGGTTATATGTAGATCCTTATAATAAGTTCCCCCTTTCTGCCCCACTTTCCCTCCACCCTCCCAGTATCATTACTCACACCACTGGTCCTGAATGTATCATCTGTCTTGAATTCCTGATATTTCTGGTTCCTCTCTGTACCAGTGTACATCCTCTGGTCTAACTGGAATTGTAACATAGGATTTGGATCATGATAGTGGGAGGGAGGAAACATTTAAGAACTAGAGGAAATTTGCATATTTCATCATTGTTAAACTGTCCTTGACTGACTCATCTCCCCCTGCGACCCTTTGTAAGGGGATGCAGCTTCACCTACAGAAATTTCTGTGTGCAGTAGGTTTTTTCCCTATGCCCCCTTCATGCCACTTTTGCATTTTTTAAGATTACCTGAGCAGACACATGTTTTAATTATCTTTTTGCCCTTGGATTACTTCACTTAGCATAATTCCCTTCTGTTATTCATATTCAGCGATATGTTCATGCATTAATCACTGCTTTTCAGCAACGCATAGTACTCCATTGTATGTATGTACCACAGCTTTTTAATCCATTCATCAGTTAATTGAAATTTGGATTGTTTCCAACTCCTTGCAATTGTAAACTGTGTTGCGATGAATATTGAAGTACAGATGTTTGGCTGTGGGTTGTTTCTTGCTTCTTCTGGGTATATGCCTAGTAGAGTAGTTCCTGTGTCTTTTTTGTTGAATGGCTGAGTCTAAAGGTTGCTAAATTTCCATCTGTTTCAGATACCACCAGATCGATTTCCATAGTGGCTGCTCCTAACTACAGGTCCACCATCAGTGGATAAGAGTTCCTGTCTCCCCAAAGCCCCTCCAACACTTGTCGTTTTCTGATTTTTTTTAATTGAGCTATTTTTGAACGTGTTAGGTGGTATTTCATTATTGTTTTAATTTGAATTTCTGTTACAGCTAATGATTGGGAATATTTTCTAATATGTTTATTGGCTATTCGGATTTCTGCCTCTGTGAAACTTCTGTTCAGGTCCTTTGCCCACTTCCTCAGTGGACCATTAGGGTTTTTTTTTTTCTTTTTGGAAGCCATCAGTGTATTATAGATTTTAGTAATAAGGCCTTTGTCTGATGCGTCATTGCTAAAGAGGTTGTCTCCAATCCATGGGCTCTCTTATTACTCGCTTGGTGAATTCTTTCAATATATCCCACTTGTCAATTTGTGTATCCTCTATGTTTGTGTCCTTTCTTATTTTTGATATCTATGTATTCCTTGTTCCAAAGTTCTCAGGTTGGTCACAATTCCCTCATTGATGGCCCTAATAGTTTGAGGTTTTACCTCAAGGTCTATGATCCACTTTCTGTTTATTCTTTTGCATGGAGTGAGATAAGGATCTTCTTTCCTTTTTCGGCAGGTAGATATCCCTTTTTTCCAGCACCACTTGTTGAAGAGGGCATGTGATTCCCATTTGATATATTTGGGAACCTAATCAAAGATCAGTTCTCTGCATGCTAATGATTTTATTTTTGGATTTTCAGTTTGTGCTAGTCTGGGTAGACTAGAGAAACAAATTCATAGACACGCATATGGATATAAGGGAAAGGTTTATATGCAAGATGAATGGAACATTGAGAAAGCACCCCAACGCAGTCCAGTTCAAAGTCATATGTCCGTTATTAGCCCATATGTCCAATACCAGTCTATAAAGTCTCCTTCCACTTCAAGAAGGCACAGGCCAGTGGGTACAGAATCCAGCCTGTGACAAGAGTCCTCTCATGGTTCCTTGTTTCCAGGGCTCAGGGTCCATCAGCAGTATTCGTTGGTGATAGAAACATCTTAGCACTGGCAGGGGTCTCTCTGTAGCTTTTCCGCCTTCAAAGGTCTAGTTCCATCATGGTAAGGCCGTGTGACTTCTCTTCCGACTCTTCCAATTTCTCAGACACTGTCATTTTGTCCTGTCAGATGAGTGACTCCCAACAACTTGGAGATGATCTCTCATCTTCACGAGGGAAATATTGCGAGAGTGCCCAGAATTCTCAGAGAAAGCCATGCCCACAGAGGTCTCATTGGTTACCTCTAGATTGACAGGCTAGACTCCACCTCTAGACTTCCAATCATGAAATTGACATGATCACTATACAGTTCTTTTCAGCTTTTTCCCATTGGTCTGAGCATCTATCATTATACCAAAACCATGCGGTTTTAACCACTGTGTCTGTATAATATGTGCTAAAGTCAGGTAAAACAAGACCTCCCACTGTGTCCTTCTTCTTGAGGAGTTCTCTGCTAATTCTGGGTTTCTTCCCTCTTCATATGAAGTTAGCAATCATCTTTTCTATTTCTTTGAAGAAAGATGAGGATAATTGTATCAGCATTTTATTAAAGTTAAATAGGGCCTTGGGTAGAACTGACATTTTTACTATATTGAGTCTTCTGATGCAGAGGTATGTATTTAGGATTGCATTGGGGATTGGGTGATGTGCTCCTGGGTAGAGGCCCTTCCCACAGGAAGGCTGGTGGAAAGGGAGGTCTGCCACTGGTATGCAGATCCGCCACCCGCTCAGGGCACAGAAGGAAGGGCAGGATTGAGCAGGGAGATGGGAGAGTGCAGTAGGCTATCTTCAAAGGCTTGGGTCCTAAGCCAGGCCTGCAGCAGGTTCTTCCACATGTGTCCGCTGCCTGGTAGGCCCTAAGCTTAGTAACAGTATGGAAACCTCTGCCTGTGTGTGGTGTTGGGAGGTAGAGTGGGGGCATGGCAGAGAGGGGGCTGGTTGAAACTGAGTCCAAAGACAGGTGGGGCAAAAAGGTTCTGCTGTGTGCCTGGTTG
>PVJH01015579.1:0-53115 GCA_004026705.1 Nesogale talazaci
TGGTTCTGTAACATAGGGTGATATTTCCCACATGGTATAGGTGGCAATGGCTGGATGCATTTTTGATGATCACTATTTCAGGGAATGCTGCCATCATCTATCTAGTAGATCTCACTCAAAAACTTACTGACAATAAGTCAATTGGAACTCACAGAGATTTGCAGTTCTGCAATGACCAGGGAAGCTCCACCCAGCAAATAAATATCTGACACAGAATGTCAATAAGGCCAAAGTTGAAGAACGGGACCTGGAAAAGTGTCAATTATTGCTCTGTGTGCTTGACTTTGTAAGTCTTAAAGCCTACACATAAAGCTGTATACATTCTGCCTATAGTACTTCACTCCTCTTGACTCATCTCATATCCTTCTACTATCATCTTTAAGCATTTTATTCCATTCACATTGTATCTCCATCCTTTCTTAAAACAAGCACACCCTTTCCTTAAGATTTTTAAATCAATCCCTACCCTTATCATTTTTTGAAATAGCCATCCACTCACAAATCTGTCTGACCAACTTACCCACTTTCTATCTCAAAATATTGTACATATGTGATTTTCTCCATAAGATCTTCTTCTACAATCTTTCAAATATTTCACTAATCCACACCCACAGACAAACACAGATGTAAGTTCCCGACTTCCCTGATGCCCTTCTGCCTTTTACTTTCCATTTCATTAGAATTCACCTAAAATACTGATATTGATATATATTTAATATTGATTACTCCTTTCATAATTGAATGTAAATTCAAAGGAGGGAGAGATTTAATTCATTTTTGCCCAGTGATGAGTTCTAACAACCAGTGATGTGCAAAGTTGATTCTAATAAATATTTTGCTGGCAGATTTTTTTCAATACATGCACTATCAGTATTTTTTTAATTTAAATTCTGGTTTATAGAACAAATTAAAATAAAATATATGGAATATTTTTAATACCATTATTCACAATAAGGTTAATATTAACCTGTCAACATTATTGTAGCTGCAAACAGAGATACTGAGAAATGGAAAAAGACTAAAACTTATACCTTAAGTTTGTAAGGTTATACAAAGTACAACAAGAACAAAATCATTAATCAATGTCTGTACCTCTCTACTCAGATAAGCCATTTATGTCTTAAGTTTGGAAACGCTTTCAGGATGAGTGCTAACTCTTCTTTACTCTACATTTTCTTTCAATGTCACATCTTTACTCTATCCAATAAATCATCCTTATATATTTGTGTTTTGTTTTTGCCAACATTCTGGTAGTTTACCAATATTTTTGCTGTTTTTCATAAGTTGCAATAACCACGTAATCTGAAAAGAGGTAGAGAGAGAGGACCAAGTTTTTTTGTGCATATAAAAATATGTGATTTTACCCATAAATAAATAGCAACTGATATAAAAATTACATATTTTTCATTTTATATCACAAATTTGCACAAGATTAGCCCCATCTGCCTTTACTACGTTCATGCTTATCAACTTTTCCACACAAATAATTTTCATTCTCTGACACACAGTAATTAGGAATATCTGTAATTCACAGCATTTGCTTAGAAATTGTATAGGCTTTAATGCAGTAATGATTTAATGTGACCTTCTTCCCTTCTGAGTTGTAGAACATGCAGAGAAAGCCCTGTACAATGTGAAACCTTGCATTTGCTAACATTCTGTCCTCCTAACAATGATTTTTACCCAGATTTACCACTGAGTACAGCTATGAACAAATTTCCCCTGATCATATACAGGGAAGTACATTTTCTAATGAGTCCACAAAGGGCAATGCATTACAAAATAAAGGGACGACTTCCTTATGAACTTTTCATTTTTCAGTAACCACCCACAAGAGAACCTAAATTATCTCAGGGTGTCTGCTTAATCCTTTGTCTTATCCTATTCCCCTGATAGTGACACGAAATGAATAATTCTACTTTGAATTTTTCCCCTCTAATTGGTAGCTTCCACTCTGCCCTTTTCAGTAAAACAGAGTCATTGCTTTTTCAAAAAAATAAATGAACAAAGAATCTAATCTTTCTTGTACACACATAAAAGAACATTTTGTGGTTATAAGCCTTGGTGCTTTGTAGGATAACAGTGCCAGCATCTTAAAATTAACATGTTTAAATGTCATGGAATCATCAGAAATGCCTGCCCTACCTACTTTACATGCTGAAGCCATGGAGCCTTCCAAATCTATACTTGTCTAAATTAGCAATCCATTCCTCTCCTCAGCTCTCATTTGAATTGTTATGAGCGATCCTGACTGCACCACCTTCAAACCCAACTAGTGAGTGACTCTTGCTTTCATTATCCACCTCTTACTGCTGAGACTAAATTAAGTACTCAACCCCAGATGATTTTTGTCTATTAAGACAAAGCAGTGACATACCGATTGAATTTAAGCTGTCAGATTATATTTCACTTAATACTATTACATTCACCAGAGAGTTTAACCAGTCATTTTCTTTTCTGATACTCCCATTAAAATTTTTGCCATTAGAAACTGAGAATAGCTATACAAAATATGACTTTTTAAACTATTGAAACATTACTTCTAGGAGAATGTAATTTGTGGGAAAGGAACTTGCCATCTTAGTAGTCTAATAGTTTAGAGTGCTGAGGAAATTCGTTGAGTACACCATGCATTTCAGAGAGTCAATATGTATATTTAAATACCAGCATTGACTTCATTTTGCTCAGTGTCCTTACATTTGTTAATTTTCATTGAGATTCTTATATAAACTTATGTTTTATTATCTTGAAATATTGTTTTAAGTCTAGTGAAATAATTTCAGATTTATAGCAACACTGTGTATGACAGAATGAAACATCTGCCCATGTTGACAGTGTGTTCTTGTGCTTCAGTCAATGCTGTGGCCACTGTGTCAGTCAACCTACTTGAAAGCCTTCTTCCTCTTTGCTGCTCCTTTATCAGATATGATTCCTTTCTCTGGAAACTGGTATTTACTGACAACATGTCCAAAATATGTGAGCAAAAATCTTACCATCTTTGACTTTAAATGAACATTCTGGTTGTACGTCTTCTAAGACAAATTTGTTTATTCTTTTGACAGTACATGGTACTGTGGATAATCTTGCCCAGCACCATAATTAAAATGTATTGATTCTACTAACATCATCAATGTGTAACTGATCAAGCATAAAATCAAGATGTCTTGATAATTTTTAGTAGTTAGAATAGAAAAATTGGAAACAAAGAGAATGGAACAGTAATTGGAAAATACGGTCTCAGTGGTAGAAATGAAACTAGAGATTACATGAGAAAATTTACAAAATCAATCACTTGTTCATAGTAAATATTTTTTTCAACAACATAAATATGAGTAGACATCTGAATTTCTCCAGGTGACATACATAGCAACTACATCTGTGGGAGGCATTATGTAGAAACTCTATATCAACAGCTAAAATTAAACCAGGGCTGACTCTAGAAGTGCACATCGATTGCTCATGTGTTAAGTTCAGGAAAAAGCTGAAGAAAAATAAATCAATTCTACAAGAGTGAAAATCAAACCGAGTCTCTCCCATCTGATTTCCCAGAACATCTTAAGAAAAAAATTGATATGTTGAACGCTAATGACCAAAGACCTCTGTGAGAAGGCATCAAAGACATCAAGTCTGGAGAAAACAAAAGGTCATAAAAACACAGAAAAGGGGAAAAAACATAAAAGTGGATGACAGAAGAGACTCTTAAACTTACCCTTGATCATAGTTTCGTAAAGGCAAATAGAAGAAATAATGAAGTCCAAAAGCTGAACAAAAAATTTCTAAGTATAGCAAAAGAAGGCAAATTCAAATGTTATAATCAAATGTACAAAAATCTAGAGATCGAAGCCAGAGAGAATAACATACTCAACATATCTTATATGGGATTAATTTAAGAAAAAATCAAAAAAAGAAAAGAAAAAGTCAAGCCTCGTTACAATATTTAAAGATTCTATAAGCACCATAATAAATGGTGCAGAAAGCATAATCGGAAAATAGAGAGAGTACACAAAAGTCACTGTACCAAAAATTAGTCAGCATTCAATAATCTCCAAAGATAGAAAAAGAACATGAGAAAAAAACTGAAGGTGCTAAAGGAAGGTTGCAAATTACACTTAAAGCATTAATTAAAAACAAGGATCCATGAGTTGATGAAATACTCACTGAAATATTTCAACAAATTGATGAACCAGTGTGAGCATTCAATCAGTTCTATCAAGAAATGAGGAAGACAGTTACTTAGCCAACTGGCTGGAAGAGATGCATTATTTATAAAAGAAATATCATCCATTTGTTTTTGAAATTTTGAAACAATATCTTTGATATCATAATCAAGAACATTTTTGCTGTAGATCATGCAACAATGGTTATAATATTAAATTGCCAAAAAATTGCCTGAAGTTCAGGCCAGATTCAGGAGAAGATATGGAACAAGGGATACCATTGTGGATGTTATAAGTATATTTTTTCAAAGAACAGGGTACCAGAAACATGTTTTCTTGCTTTGTATTGACTATTCAAAAGCAGTCAACTATGTGGATTATAACAAATTATGAACATCCCTGAGAAGAACGGAAGTTCAATAACACATCATTGTGCTCATGAGAAGCTGGTATATGGATAAAGATGTGGTTGCACAAATAGAACAAGGATATGCCATATCAGTGGTTCTCATGTTGTGGTGACCTCCACACCATAAAATTATTTTCATTGTTACTTCATAACTGTAATTTTGCTACTGTTATGAATCTGGAAACTTCTGTGAAAGGGTTGATCAACCAGCAAAGGGGTCACAACACTAGGCTTGAGAACTGTTGTACCATATGGTTAAAAACAGAAAAGGTTGCATCATCTCCTCACCACACTTATTCAATTTGTATGCTGAAAGAATAATAAAAGAAAATAGATTATATTTGAAAAATGCTATATCAAGATTGGAGAAATATTTTCTAGCAACCTGTAAAATGCTGATGAAACAAATTGTCTTGAGGCAAATGTCTGAGTAATATCTGTGTTTGTCTGGCTTGACTAGTCTAACAATATTTGTAGACCTCATGCATGTAAGAGAGAATTTTATATCAAAGAACTGTCGTACATTAAAAATACATCCCCACCCAATCCAGATCCAGTATGCATGTCTGATATTAGCTCATATGTCTGATACCAATCTACAAGTTTCTCTTTAGATTCCTGAAACAAATACAATGATTGCAAGGTGATCACAGGCCAGTAGATGGAAAGTCTTGTGGATCCAATGGAGGTATAAGCATCACAGTGCTGGTGTGGGCTCCATGAGGTTCCACCAGCTCCAGAACTTTAGAATAGCTCCATATGTCTTGTCATCAGCAATATCAGGCAGAGAGTAAGTGTGTATTTATCTCTGTGTAGCCTTCAAAAGAGGTCATCAAGCTGCAACTTGATAGAATAGCTAGACTCCACCCCTTCGCAAGTTGATATCAACTTATGTAACTACCACGGAACACATCTTGTCAACTTGATACTTGTATACTATTCTTTAATCTTATTTAACTATTAACAAGACAATAACAAAATCATATCTGTATACAGACTCAATAGGTGCCGATAAAACGCATTTCAATATGTGTCAAAGTCTCATTTAAACATAATATTCAATAAGTAAACAAAGCAGAAATATTCTATACTTATGTGAGCACCTGCAACATGATCCTATGAACATATTCCCCTACCTATGAAAGTTTGTAAGACAGCCATTTCATGACTATATCTGTCCCATTTGGGGTATCCAATTTCTACACTGTCCACATATATCACCCCAATACTCTGAGGAAACAATCATATTCTTTGATGTGAAGAATCTTCATTCCAATTGGAACCTTATGAGGTCTTCATCCATACCCAGGACAGGCAATCCATAAAGTCAGGAGAAATATGCACCAGTTCACAGGCTCAAAAATCATCTCTTCATCTAATCAAGTTCTGGACAACTCAATGTGGGCTTCCTCATTAGCATCACCATGGGATGTCCATTGACTGCCTTGTCTTTAGACCATCGCAAGTTTTTCAACAATCCTAGGTCCCTTGTGATAGATCATGAATTTCAGACCAGTAAATCTGCTCTCATCTTCTCAAATCCTTGTGATCCATGGGTGTCAATGAACCCATCTCTTTATTGCTGCTTTTCTCCCACTTCGAGTCAGCAAGTGCATCCAGGTGGTCATCTAGCAAGCATTTCAGACTGCCCACAGGTTCCCTTTGACATTCAGTCATGGAGAGTTTTATTCATGGTTCCAGATTTGTTGCAACTTCTGAATAAGACCAAGAGCTAAACATTCAAATATCCAGAGTTCTCTTTATTCCTTTAATCTATCAACAACTCCCCAAGGCAAGTCTCTTGGAAAGCAAAAGTCCTAAATATACCATAACACTGGGTGAATCTTATCTTTACAGAGCCTGTAGGCATTTCCTAAAATCATTTAACAAATTAATTTTAATAGATGAAGACAAGTGGGCTTTAAAGCTCTCCATTTCCATTCTTCCTAACAGTTCTTTCTGGCAATCATTATAGCAATAACAAGCAGAAGAAATAAATATAAACAAGAAATTAGTGCCTCAACTCAACTCTTAAAACTTTCAGGTTGTTTTCTAAATGTACTGAGGTGTTTTCTTAATGTAAAATAACTCTTTGGGCTGAGCCCTGGTGGTGTAGTGGTTGAGTATGAGACTGTGGCCCATTGGCTTGGCAGTTCAAATTCAGCAGCAGCTCTCTGGGAGCTGCTTAATAAATTTATCTTAATAAATTTATCTTAATCCTCATCTAACCCACTCAATTGACACAAAATATAGCCTTAGATCTCCTGCTACATTGCCTCAAGTCAGGAACAGGCCTCTGCCAGCCATTTTGACCTTCTGTCAGTCATTTTCACTAATAAGCATGATCTCTGAGAATTTCAAATGGCAATTTCACCACCTGAGCTCAAGATTCACATCGATTACAATCATTTTCAGCCTTTCAAACAGGAGTAACCAAAAACAATTTCTAGAAATAAAATCTTGAAATTCTCATATTCTTTCCAAAAAACTACTCAGTAAACTGCATTTCCATAGCTAATCTCTGACCAGACAAAGAAGAAAAAAATACCATGATGCAGAGATCAAACAAGTATTCCCTATCTATCTTTATTACTTGTTTCTCTAATTCTCCACTCCCAAGGTACCAAAATGTATTAGTCTGGGTTGACTAGAGAGACAAATTCATAGACACTCATATGCGTGTTAGAGAACTTTATATCAAAGTACTGTTTTTTTTTTTTTTTTTTGTGTGTGTGTGTGTGTGTGTTTTCTGGGGGGGGGGGGCATCAATGCCCTCTGTTGGTCATGGGAGCTACTCAGCCTAGCTCCCAGAGAGCTGCTGCTGAGTTTGAACTATGAAGCCAATGGGCCACAGTCCCATACTCAACCACTACGCCACCAGGGCTCAGCCCAAAGAGTTATTTTACATTAAGAAAACACCTCAGTACATTTAGAAAACATCCCAACCCTGTCCAAATACAATCCACAAGTCTTATGTTACTCTAGCCCACATCTTCTACCAATCTATAAGTTCTACTTTCACATACAATGAAGCTGAATTCAGGATGATCACAGGCCAGTGGGTGGAAAGTCTTGTGGATCCAGTGGCAGTGTAAGCATCTCAGCACTGGCTTGGGCTCCATGTGGCTCCACCCATCCAAGGGCTCTAGAGTGGCTCCATGTGTCTTGTCATCAGCAATAGCAGGCAGAGGGGATGGGTGGCTGGCCTACAGTGAGTTATTCATCCCTGTGGTGCCTCCAAATGAGGTCAGGCTAGGCTCCAAGTTGACACAAGGTTATATAACGACCACAACATCTAAGATTGCAGCCTTCAGCATGGATTACAAATCCACGTGAAGAACACAAAAAATCCTCACAACTGGATAAATAAGTTACATCATAATTAAAGGAGAAAATAATGAAGTTCTCAATGATTTACTCTTGCTGGAGTCCACCATTTTTCCCAACTGTTTTATTGACAAGTAATTTGCATATCATATAATCCATTAGTTCAAGCATATCAAAGAGAGTTGTACAATCACCCCCACATCATTTTTAGAGCACCCTATCTGAATTACCTTTAAGGTTAAATCACCTTTAAGATAAGTTAAGCAATCACAATCTGTTCTAGTGTTCTCTCCCCTCATGGATCTGCCATTAATGCTCATGAAACAGACGGATCATTGCATTAGACAATTCTGCTATAACACAGAAGACCTGTTTCAAGCAAGGAAGTTACTTGAGGTCTAAGGTAGACCAAACCTGGTATTTTCAACAGCCCCATATACGTACTAAAGTTGGACATTGAATAAGGAAGACTGAAGATAAAATGATATATTTGAGCTATGGTGTTGGCAAAGGATATTGAAAGTACTATGAACTAACAAAATAACAAACAGCTTTTTCTTGGAGCAAGCTCCTTAGAGGCAAGACTTGCAAGATTTTGTACTATACGCATGTTATTAAGAGAAACCATGTAATAACTCTCATAAACGTTAGAACAGTTTTGAAGATGATGTCCCAAGATTAAGTGATTTTTTTCTTTTGTGCATAAAATCATTATTGATTAGAACTGACTAGATGACACCAAATAACAGCAGCAGTAACATAGGTAGACTTGAGAATGTGTCCTCTTGATGACTGCAAAGACGCATGCTCAAAACAAATCACTCTGCGGAATAAGATGAGGCTTTCTGTTTCTGTAAAAGTTTACAGTCCTGAAAAATGAAAGAAACAATGCTACTCTCCTGTAGGGTAGCTCCAAACAGAATTAACTCAATGTAGTAAGCGCATTCCTTTCAGATTCCATGTGCAATGTTGTGTTCAATGAATCGCAGGATTCTCTTCGGAATTTAAATATGGCATATGTAATAATCAAAGATTTTTTTCCTTAATAATAAAAAGGAGACAAACAGGGAGAGGTCATGTAATGCAATGCAAAATTTTGATTTATACCATACATTGTTATAGATTAGTGTCATTCATTGAATATCTCTTATATAGTATCCTCTTTCTTAAAACAAGCATAGCAATTCAAGTTGATAAACTTGTTGAAAAGATTGAAATGAACAGAAGTGAGACTAGAGTCAAGCTTAGAAACTTCTGATATTTTGGATCCACCATCACTACCTATATTAATACAACATTTTATCAAATATTTTTCAACCTCATTGCTAAAATAAAACTATGTAGAAGTACTATATAATCCTCTCTGAACACACATGTGGGAAGAAGAAGCATCATCACTATCAGCATGACTTGCAAAAGTCAATTTCTATGAGTCTAAGATTAGACCTATTGCCATCCTCCAATCTTTTTCATCAGTTCTGACGCTAGCTTTCCTTATAACATGCTCTACTTTGAAGCAGGATTTAAAGATTCATTGTGAAAAAAACGGAACACACAGATGATGCTCATGCCTACAGCATTTAATAGGAAATTTAACAGGCAACAATTCAGGCAAGAAAAACTCCAGATATAAGTAATTCAGTCAAGACCATGTTCTCTGTCATGCCTGCAGGCCAGTCTCTCTCTGGCCCTCAGCCCCTTGTCATTGATAAAAAGTATTTTCAGGTGGCAAACAAATGCTCAAAGGGAATTCCACTTGGCCATAAAGCACAGCTTGAATTCACTGAGCTCCAGTCCCATGGCTCTGTATACCTAACTCTTTCAATTAAATGCCCAGAAGCACCCTGCTCCACAAACCATTTTCCTACCTGAAGGAACTCATATTATCCTGCCCTGTGGGCTGGACAGTCCATTGCTGTGTCTCCTGCTTTGCTGTTACTGTACCTCTGCTGCTCCCCTTGTCTCACACTGTTGGATCCATGAGATTCACAGAGCAGCTATCCCAGCTCCCAAAGGATATACTTAACTCCTGATTCTCTCTCTTGCTGGTAGTGAGAATTCCTCCTTCCTACTTCCGAGATGGCAATCAAATTAATCCTATTAACAGTTACTCCAAAGTGAATCCTGTTTTCAATTTTCTCAAATGCATGTGAAATTTGGATGCTGAAGAAGGAAGACAGAAAAAGAATCAATGCATTTGAATAAAGGTGCAGCGATGAATACAGAAAGTATTACAGACGGCCAGAAGGGCAAATGGATCTGTATTGAAGAAGTAAGTTAGGCTGGAGTCCTCCTTAGACACAAGAATGGTGAGACTCTGTTTTACATACTTTGGGAAGATCAGTCCCAGGAGAGGGGCACTAAGTGTAGCAAAGTAGTTATTGTTGGGGGTAACTCTAATCCTATGTACAACAGATGAACTGGCAGAACTTCCTCATTCCACCAAGGGTTCCTATGCTTGAGGCCTTTGCTGCTGTCACGGGGTCATCCCTCTCATTGAGGGCCTTCCTCTTCTTCACATGGGATCAGAAGCATTCCTTCCATAGTACCTCAAGTCAAGATGTCGTTATAGGTCAGAAACCCCTGGCTGATACCTAACAACAACAACAACATAATTGTATCAGTGTTTTCCTCCACCTTCTCTGAACTAGACCAATCAGCAAAAGGTATTTTTCATGAGTGTTTATGGCCATAGAATCCACATTAAGTAGTTCACTGCTCTATATGTTTTTACCTGACAGGGATACTGATGTATTTCTCCCCATTTCACTTTGTAGCATAAGCAATTAAAGTCCTTACTAGCTAAATAAAGTTCACGCAGCGTTGCGCTCCGATGGCGTAGTGGTTGTGCGTGGCACTGCAGCCCGCTGGGATGGAGGTACAATTCCAGCAGCGATTCCACAGGAGCAAAGGCTGGGTCTCCTACTCCCACCACCAGAGAGCAGTGATGCGGCCAAAAAACCAAAAAGCAAAACAAAACAAAAAATAAATAAAGTTCACACGGAGATTCCTTAGAAGGAAACCTCCTGCAATTTATTGTAGAAAGACATGGTATTGAAAACTCTATAGAATATAGTTCCAATCTTATATATATATAGGGCCACTGTGACTTAAAATAGGCTCATCTGGATGGGTTGTCCTTTGGTTTGGGTTTATTAATAATAAGCAAGATGATTGTACTAGTTTCCTATTATTGTTTTACATATTAGCACGTAGCTTAAAAGGACACATTTCTATCTCTGTGGGTCCGCAGTCTAGCTCCAGCTTAGTTTAGTCATCCTTTAAGGGTCTTCCAAGACTGAAATGTTAGTGGTAATCAGGCTTTGCTATTTTCTAGAGTTTTGGATTCTTGGCCAAGTTTGTGTTGTTGTTGGTCAAACAGATTTCCTTTGTTTTAGAGCTAACATCACTGTTTTCGTTCTGGCTCTCAGCTGGGTGATGCTTTCACAGGTGCCCTCAACATGCAGCTGATTTAAAGGACAACAGGCAATGTTCCTTGCTTCATAAAAGACCCAGTTTCCTTTTCCAATTTGTTTTTCCTCACTGCATCAGTCGAATATGCTATACTCTACCTTTTAATTAACTGAAGAACAGTAGATTTTGTCCTTCAGTGGTTTTGTTAGTTGCCAGAGTCAGCTCCAAGTCTTAGTGCCCATCTGCATACCAGACTAAAAGCTATTTCAATCATGTTCCGTCTTGCAAAGTCCTTTCTATATTTGAGCCCATCGTTTTGGTCACTGTGTCAAATCAACCCAGATTAGCATGGCTTTTCCTTTGTTGGCTAATTCTATGTTTTTACCAACCATGTTGTTCTTCTTTAGTGATTGGTCTTTTCTAGTGATATATTAATAGTAAATAAGTCTTATCCTGCTTGTTTCTAAGAAATATTCTTGTTGCACAGTTTTAAGATTGATTTGCTTATTCTTCTGAGAGTTACCAATGTAAACAATATGACTCACCAGTACCACAATTTTAATGCATCACATTTTCCTCTGTTTTCCTTTATCATACATGCTTCATACCTGTAAGACCATTCATGTATACATGCTTAATCACCCATGTATAATAACTGAAAAAATGTAGCTTTCAATATTTTCAATTATATCTGCAAAACAACTTCAATCTCGCCATTTATTTTCCCCACACCCCAAACGTGCCATTTATTTTAAATTAATCAAAAGTGTTATATATTCACAAAACTGGAATAAGGGGCCAGCTTAGAATATTGCATAACAACAACAGCAACAAAGAATATCGCCTAACAGTTTTATGAGTGAAAGTTCTATACCTGGCACCCGATATATTCTCTGTACATCTGACTTATTTTCATTTAAAGTACCTGATAAAAACAAAACAAAAACACTAAATAGTAATTAGTAGTGGCAGTTGTGGTAGTATGATGTATTTTGCTTGCTAACAACTTTTACCTCAATAACATTTGTGTATCTACATAAGTAATGAAAAATTAAGGTTCAAAGTCCTTCCTTGATCTTTAGAATTTCTGCATATTTTGCTTCTGCACTCCAATCTTATCAATTAATCATTTCAGTTCATTTAATTCTTAAATCCTTTGGAAATTCTGCATGTGTTGCATTAAAAAGGTAGGCTGTAGAAAATATACCGGTATTCGATAAATACCCCCACAATTAAGCCTTAATTTTATCTGGGTGGTGAAATACTGCATGGCAGTTCAACTAACCATTTATATCTAGTATTTCTGGGATTTGTTGGTACAAGTTAAAAAGTGAAATTACATCTGGTGAAATTTAAAAAGTCATTATAAACTTTCAATACCAAAATATAATTCCTACATTGCTAAAAAATAAATTTACAAAGGTTGTTTGCTTGATTATTTGTATAGTAAATCAATCAAAAGTTGATTATACTCAGTGTACACATATATATACCTATATATGAATTGTTGAGGTGATACAATTTGATTCTTAACTAAACATCCCTTTTTTAATTTATTTTTAAGTGGCTCATTTTCCCCTTATAATTCCCATAAGCATAATAATTGATAAAAATAAAATGACTGTGTTGCAGTCCACTCAGACTGACAGGGACCATAAAGGACAGGGTTGAAGTGATGGCTTCTTAGGGTTTTCAAGACTATAAGTCTTCAAAGGAGTAGAAGCACCACAAACCAAACTCACTGCTCGATAGCCAATACTGACTCAGAGTGATGTTCTGTGGGTTCCTGAGACTAAATGTTCACCGGTGTAGAAAACCTCTCCTCTCCAGAGGAATCGCTGGTGGATTTGAACTGGCGAACATGTGGTTCGATGTGAAATCACTGCATCATCAGGGCTCTGAAGGAATAGAAAGCCTCCTCATCCTCCCACAGAGGCTGGTGGGTTCAAATTGTGCTAACCTTGTCAGAACCACAGCTTGTAAATATGACAACAGGGCACCTCACTGGACACCTGGCTACAAAACCAAACACAGAGTCATGGGTTTGTGCCAACTCAATGTTCTATGCTGGACGTCGTGTAGAACTGTACTAAACTATCTCTTTCAGTAGAGAGCTTGCTTTTCTCCTGCTTAGGGCCTTGTGGCTTTTAACTGCAGAGGTTCTGAATCGCAATCTAGTATTTAACTAGATTTATAAAACCATAGAGGTCCATGCAGTTCTTGTTTTCAGCACTGTTTTCTAGTAATTACTTTCTCATTTGATTAGATTAAAGGTACATTTTTGATTCCCAGAGAAATTTCCAAGATGCATTGAGTCAAATACTCTCCTCCATTGAACACATTTTACCAAAAATATGGTCTAATATGAATTAGCCATTGATATGTGTATATGCCAAAGTAAAAGCAGAAATAAAATCATAGACTTTGAAGACTTGAATCCATTGAAAGATCTCTCCATGTAAAACAGGTACCAAAAGCTATTCCTACTTGCATGTACTCCTGATTGTTCACCACAAATATTTTAATTTGACCTGTGATGCATCATCATGTATTTTCTCATGATAATTAGAAGTTGAATTTTCACCTATCTTTGAGAAACACTATTATTAGGTATTTATTAAAGTAGACAACATAAAGTCTATTTTGATGGTAGGAAATCTTAAGAAATGTGTGTTAAATATACCTTTTTATACATGACATAGTAGCCTGATTAACTTTTGCTGTCTAATCTGTCAGCTACCAATCTTTGTATCAGAGTATTCACATATTTTAACTTTCAAACATATTCGTATAAGCATAACTCAATGACCAACTGCAAATTCGCTAAAATATAAAGCCTTGTGCTGACTACTCTTTAAAATAAAATCAATTTATTTAATGTTTGGACCAGGTTACCTTTCTGCTAGTTTATCAATGACTCTGTGTCTGCATTTCAAATAGACCCTGCGGGACGAGATACTTCTGTGAGTTAGAGCAGTTGCCTCTTTTTTTCCTCTGAAGTAGTTGCATAGAATTAATAAAAAAAGAATAATCAAAGTATTTCAAGAGTCATAAGTATATTCGAATTTTAGCTAATTTGAGGTTCATTCTAGTCACTTAAGTTGCATATTCAGAATGTCCTATTATTTGAGAATGATTGCAGAGACAATTTTAGGAACCAATGTTTGAAAAATTTAACTATTACTTAATTTAGACACATACATCGGGTAATGAGGCTTTTACACTTTTCAGATCCATTTGTACATAGAATGAGAGTAAGCTAATACTTGTTGGCATTTGTTCATTAATATTTATTCATATACTTCAGTGAATTAGAAGGTTGGATTTACTGGCATGTGTCAGATTCATTTGTCTTTTACTTAAAAAGGAATTCTTTCCATAGTCTCTGAATGTATAACACAACCAACATGCAGAAATTTATCATAACAAGTTGTTTTAACTCAAGTCAACTACAAATACATTTGTATTTGATGCAAAAACATCTAACAGTGATTTACATTTAAAAAATTCACCTAGAGAGTGTGCACACTTATAGCGCTTCGTATTCACAATTAGAAATTTTTCAAGAAATATGTCTGACAGGAGTTCAGAAGAGCATGAGATGTTGACAAACTCCTGTGGGCCAAATATAGTGTGATGCTTGAAGGTTTATTGGAACACAGAAAATATAGCTTTATTGAAAAATATTTTACTATTATGTTTGTTTGATTGCAAAATTTGAATTGAAAAATTTTGAAAGAGAAAAATGTCCCACAATGCCTTTATAGAAGTTTATTATTTCTTAGCATAAGGAAAATGAGAACAAATCTAGACTTATTGTTGAAATAATGTTCACATTTTGATAATAACATTTCTGGCCTTGGAAAACATTCCACTGTCATATTGCTAATATATATATATATATATATATATAAAGTTACTATTTTCTCATTATTTCCTAGAACACATTGAAAAATTATATAGCAATAGTTCTTTGCATTTTTAGTTGCCACCAAGAGGACTGCAATATATGGCAATTCTCATGCAATGTACTATAAAATAGAATTCCTATATAAAATGTACAATTGAATAAAATATTGCATTATTTCTAACTCATATTAATAATCCCTGGCATTTGAATCCATATTTGTGCTGATTGTGTATTTTGACCAACCTCCAGGGATCGTTTTCTAGCACTATGCATGACAATATTTTCCTGAGATTCACTGACTTATTTTTATAAGTACATTTTCAGACTTTTATTTCTAACATATTTGGATCACAGGAGGTCCTCTGAGGTAGTCTCCATGAACAACACTACTGCTATTTGGAGTTTGTATGGAACAGTTTCTTGCATCACAGCAATAAGCAAGTGTGTTAGGCTGGGTTTACTAGACAGACATGTACAGTGACACTCATATATGTGTAAGACAGAGTCTTATGCAGCATCTGGACATTGGGTCTCCACTCAAGTACTACCTCAATGCAAGAACACTTTGTTCTACTAACCTTCCTGACACAATCACTGAAGACAATATTGATGTATAAGCAAATGTGATGAAGAAAGCTGATGATGCCAGTTGTCAAAAATATACTGTCTGAGGTCATAAAGCTTGAAGATTAACAAGCAGCCATCAGGCTGAGAAGTAGCAAAGCCTAGATGGAAGAAGTACACCAGCCTGTGTAATTGTGAGGTGTCAAGGGGATCGGGTATTGGTATCAACAACCCAAAACAAAACAAAACAAAACAAAAATCATACTGTTGTGAATGTGGGGGAGGGCAGAGTGGAGACCCAAAATTCAGCTGTAGGCAATTGGACATCCCCTCAGGGTGTAGTATAGCACTGATGAAACATACAAGTTTTCTCCAGTTCTTTAATGCTTCCCCTCCCCCACACACACACACCGCCACTATCATGATACCAATTCAACCTTACAAATCCAGCACATTTTTATCCTGAAAAAGCTCCCCTTGGCTTATACTCGAATGAGTCCCACTTACCTGTTGTCCGGTGCAGTGCGGGTGTTCTCTGGTCTCTCCCACTCATCTTCGGGAGGCTGCAGCCTCTGTGGGGGGTCTCATGACTGTGGATGTCTCAGCTTTTATTTTCTCCTGCACACCCGCAGCCTCTGTGTTGTCCATGCTTTACTGGGCAAAAACCTGCTCACGTCTATGTGCTGGTACGTGGGGCGCACCGCATCCTTGTCAGATGAATGGCACAAGCAGCCCCTCTTACTCGCCCCCTCTTTTCCGGGGCTGTGACCAATAACATGGTCTTTCTATTCTTTCCAGTGCCTGGTCTCGCGCTATTGCTCCATCCAAGCATGGTTGAATACAAGTACTGGTATATTTCTGGTCTTGGATATACAGTCGTTTATTTATGTATTTAGTCTGTTGTATTTTATTTTTTTATTAACTCCTATTGGGACCCAGTGTTGACCTTGTTTGCGTAGAGCAGCCGGTGTCAGGGTTCATAATACACACGCTGCGTTGTGTACGCAGTTACTGCATGCGTTGTTGCTTTAGCACTTTCCAGACATATGCTATAATGCTGTATATGCAGCAAAACAGTGCGAAGACAGCACAGCATGTTCATTACGAACCCTAACACAGGCTGCTCTATGCAAACAGTCAAGTCATCACATTCTGGAATATCATCAGCCTGTGTTAGGTCCCGAAGTAGGCAAGCTGCATATGTACATGCGGCAAGACAGCATAGGTAGTAATGCAGCACATGCAGTAACACAGTGTTAATAGTATGAGCTAGCTTACTGATTTTTAATAAATATCCAAAAACATTTAGCCTACAGATGCCTCAATTGATGCAATTTCATTGATACTTATTTTTATTTTTTGAAATTTACCAGTAGCCACTGCATTTCCCACCCTAGGCTTATATGTGAGTAAATAAGTCCCCCCTCCCCTTTTTGTGGTAAAATTAGGTGACTCGGCTTATATTCAGGCTGGCTTATACTTGAGTCTATATGGCAACTGCTTTGGATAATTAAAAATATAATACAAAATGAGTATTATTATCAACATTGTTCCGGGTGATAATATAGATTATTCAAGTGACTCAAAATAGTTTAAGTATATCTTTGTGTATAAGTGCAGGTTTGTGGTAATTAAGAAGTGTAACTTTTATAGTGAATCAAGGAAAAGAATGCTGCTAATTATTTCATACATAGTTTTTGATGCTCTAAATACCCACAACCTTTAAATGCAAAAGTAACCCTATTAGTGTAGTAAGTTGTGTTTGTGTTACTAGTCTTGAGATCATTAGTTGAAATCAACCAGCCTCTCTATGGCAGATACATGAGGCTCTCTGTTCCTATAAGTATCAGAACCCTATAACCCCACAAGGGCAGTTGTACTCTGACCTGTGTGATCACTGTAAATCAGAATCAGAATCGCAGTTCAGCATTTTTTTTAAAAATCAAGTAGAGTGAATTTATACTATCATAATTATCTTGTCCATTATCAATCATCCTGAACTGAGCTTTGTGCAGGCATGGAACATTGCCATATTCAACCTTTCCGAGATAATGGAAGAGAGTAACCAAGTAGGTTGGCACATGATTATTGAAATTGATGATACCTATTATTACCTTTTGCATGATCACATGTGCTCATGAGATAGCAGGAAAATACATTTTTATTCAAATAGTCCTTAAATTCGATTTTGAATGAACTCTTATAGTACTCCAAAGCTTAGAAGACCCTTGAAGGCACAGTAATTAACTGTTAGGCTGGTGACCCCAAAATCAACAGTTGAAAACTTAATAGGAAATGTTACTGGTAAGTCGCCTAAATAAGCAAACACAGGAACAATTCAAAGATATAATAAATTTGGTTCTAGATCACCACAACAAAATTAATATTCCAATATTTGTGTCATGTGAAATGTTCTACTTCCCAGGGCATACACTGAGAAGCAGAGATAACAAATGAGTACATGTTGTTTGAAAAAGGACACAAATAAAACTGCTCAACACAGAGTTTCCATGAACTTATAATTAAACAACAACACCTGCAGTATCTGCTGAGCAAGATGACTGGAAGTGCAATAAAATAAGCTATGCCTTAAAACAACATTTATAAAACATGTTACTTTATATTATACGATTTTCTTGGCTCTACCAACTGCTTTGGAAAAGAAAACCAAGACTTTCTACGCCCATAAAGTCTCAGAGACACACATCAGGCAATTCTACTATGTCCTACAGGGTTACTAAGAGTAAGAAGGGAGCTCCCACGACCACCAGAGGGCAGTGATGCCCAAAAACAGACAAAAACAAAACAAAACAAAACAAACAAAGACATAAACAAAACAAAACAGAGTAAGAAAGGAGTTGATAGCAGGGAGGATGTGTGCTAATGCATTCTTCCATAAATAAAAAAAGCAAAATACTAAGGAACAAAAACACAAATCCATTGACAGGGAATCAATTTCAACTCTTAGTGACTTTATAGGCAGTGTTTCTAAGGATTAAAATTTATGCCACATCTTTCACCTATGAAAGTCTGATGGGTTCCAACTAAATTTCCATTGGTGACCAAGTGGTTAACCATTATGCCACCAGGACTTCTGCTACTCTCCCATTTGGTTCAGGTATGTGGCTTAGTTATTCAGTAGGTTCCTTTTAAAAAATGGTGTAAGTTTTGGATAGGGACCCTGACTAACCACCTCTGACTTTAAAAAAGGGAAAGAGAATCAAACTCAGCTTACTCTCAAGGTTGTAGTCATATAAGCGTCTCAGTTCCAACTACCTTTAATTTAATTTCTTTGTATTTCATATGGAGAATTCCCTGTTGGCAGTCACCATGTGTTCAAAAAGGTATTATCTGTGAAGAGGTCATTGGTCTTGTAAAATCCTATCATTTCATCTCCACCTTCATTTCTTTTACCAAGAACATATTTTCCAACTAATATTCCTTTCTGTATTTCATATTTTTTTCATTCCAATGGCCAATGATTATCAATGCATCTTGATTGCATGTTGCATAAATTTCTCACTGAAGACATTCCTAGAATGTCTTCATCAAAGCTGTTTAGTGGGGGATTATTTAAATAACAGCTGTATTGATTGGATTTTTTTATATGAAGATAGGTATGGTCCATTATGCCAGACAACATTGCATTTCAAGGTATATATTGAAATGCCATTTTTAACAATGAATGCAGCATCATTCTTCTTGCCTGCGTCACTCCTTCAATGGTGAGTCATATGAATTTCTACTTCACATGGTCAATGCCAATCTATTTAGGTTCACAAATGCTTGGTATATTGATCTCTCTGTGTTATAATTCATTTTAATTGTATTTCAAATTTTCCTAGATTTATAGTATATTCCAAGTTCCAATTATTAAGTGATGTTTGCAGCTGTTTCTTCTCATGCTATATCATATCCTACTGGCAAATATAGTCCTGAAGGCTTTACTTTCACAAGCTTTACTCCATCTGGGTCATTATGGCTCACACTGCTTTGAGGAGGTAGCTCTTCCTCAGTCATTGTGGTAGTTACATAATTTCATGTCAATTTGAAGATATATGAAAGTGTTGGGGTGGTGTTCAACCCATCCATCAAGTCACATCCTGATGGTGCCTCCTTGTGAGTATGACCTTCAAATAATAAGGGCCGCTTTTCTCTCTGTCTTTTTCTCCCTGCTGGTTGGCGCCAATCGCAGCCAGAGACCTGGGATGTTGCCCCCTCCATTTGATTGGCAGGACTTTCCAAATTGATATTCCTCCATTCTGAAGCACTGTTTGTTACCGTGTGAGTCTAAAGAGAGTCTTATGGACTAGAATCTGACTTATGGACTTGGGTTCAACTGGACTGGCATGTTTTCTTGAATAGATCATTTCTTCTTTATATAAAGCCCTTTCTTACATTTATATGAGTTTCCCTGGGTTTGCTCCTCTGTTCAATTCAGCGTAACACAGTTGTATTTTGAGTTCCTTGCGATCAGAGGACTTCATCCTCTGGCACTATCACTGACAATGTTTTGCTTCTGCATATAAGGTTTTCAATACCTCGCAATGTTTCCATGCTACCCATAGGGTTTTCACTGACTACTTCCTCTGAAATGGAAGTCTGTTCCTTCTTTGCATTCTGTTCTATATCTAGAAGATTTGCTGAAACCTGCTGACTTGTGGTGGCCCAGCTGATATTTATTAGGCTAGCAGCAGAGCTTCCAGAATCACAGCAACATGCAAGGCCCTACACACAGTTCAACAAATTACTCATAGCAACCTCATATGCAACAGAGCAAAATACTGTCAAGGCCAGCACCATCCTCAGCATCAATTTTATGTTACATCCCACTGTTGTAGGCTCTATTTAAATTCATCTTTTTGAAAGTTTTCTTATTTGTTGCTGATCTTTTATTTTTCTAAATTTGGTATATTTTTTCCAGAAAGTAGTCTTTTCTGGTAGCTTTTAAAAGCTTCAAATTACATACCATATATGATTGAGTATAAACCAATCCAAATATCAGCCAAAGCATCTAATTTTACCACAAAAAAAAACTGCAGTAAAAATGTGCTGGGAAGCCCCCGGATTAGATGTAAATATTGGTTAGCAATAAACTAGAGCTCTCTCTCTCCTGCTGGCTCTGGCTTCCTGCTCCTGCTGTGTGAGAGCACACTTGGCTGTTGAGGTCATGGCCATCCAGGAGATACACATGCTACCATTAAAAAAAAATGGCTGGAAAACTCAGCTTATACATGGGTACATACAGTACAATTTGAAAAATTGGAAAAGATTTTTTTTTAATTTATCTTTTGTGTTAGTGTAATCAACCTTGTTTTTCTAAAAAGTGTATCCAGTTATTGAAAGAGAAAGCAGAAGTATAAGGGATCTTGTCTTGTATGATGAAATTTTTAACCCCTTGCTTGATATAGGTGACAAAAATTAGTGATATCAATATATCACTAATATATGAGCTTATTTTGCTTCTGCAACTCTGAACCTCAAGTATCTTCAGCATTATTGTCTCACAAGCTAAACTTTTGAAGAACTTGTTAATGGTGAACTCTTTTGATCCTAAAAGTTCTGAATCTCATTAATTTCCCTCAGCTTCTTTATAGCACTTTAAAAATGCATTTTTATGAGTAGACCAACATATTTTGTTTTATTTTAAAAATAAATAAGCAACAAGAAAAGCAAAGAGAAACTCTCACTCCAATGTAAAAGTCATTTATTAAAATATATTTTAAAACACTCTTAAATTTATGAATTTTTGAGGATAGCAAACAGTGATATAATAATGCAAACTGATAAAGAATTAAAACTTAAACTTCTATAGTATAGCATGTATTCCTTTAAACCCTAATATATTTATAAGAATGCTGAAATAAACTATATACAAGTACTTTTAAAGAAAAAATATAGAATAAGTAGGATAAAAGATCTCTATTAGGAAAAAGCAAGCATTTTGTTTGTTGTGTGTTAATGTTTTTCTGCTTATGAAATCCAGGATAGTTAAATCTATAGAGGCAGGGGAGTAATGGGGAGCTAGTAATGATGATTGCAAGAATGGACAAAATGTTCTAAAACTGATTGTGTTAATGACTGGACAACTTTACTTGTTATGATTGAATTATTGAGCTATATTATATTTGAATTATTTGCCAATAGGTGAGGTGACATCTTTTGCAGAGGATTACAAGGAGGAGATGAGTCAGTTAAGATACAGGGTAGGAGCTATGAAATATGCAACCTTCCTCTAGTTCCCATGCTGCCTCCCACCCACTATCATGACCCCAATTCTACCACATAAATCCAGCTAGACCAGGAGATGTACAGTGAATTTGGAAACATGGGAAACTTAGGATAGATGATCCATCAAGACTAGTGATGGGAGTGGTAATACCAGGAGGGTGGAGGGATGGAGGAATGGAGAAGGAGAGCCAACTTCAGGGATCTACACGTAGCCTCCTCTCTGGGGCATGGACAACAGGGAAGTGTGTGTTGGGACACATTGTACAATGTACAGGATGAAAAAATAATTTGTAAATTACTAAGGGTTCGAGGGGAGGAAGGGTAATATAGGGAGCAGATAATGGGGGCCTGGACGGAGGGAGAATGTTTTGAGAATGATGATGGCAATGGGTGTGTAAAAGTGGCCTGAATACAACTGATGTTGTTAGGGATTGTGATGGGAGTTGTAGGAGCCCCCCAATAAAATGATTAATTTTTTTAAAAAGGGGGGGGAAGGGAAAGGGGAGGGTTTTTTTTTTAAAGGAGCTTGTATCAAGGGCTTAAGTGGAAAATATTGGGAAATGTATGTGGAAATATGTGTGCAAATGTGCTTGATACAAATGTTGTACTGAATGTTGTAGTAGCTGTAAGAGCCCCCAATAAAAATAAAAAAAACTGTTGAATAAAAATAAATTAAAACAATTCTTCAAGAGGCTGACCCCCAATGACCTAAAGCTTCTGAGACAAACCCTAATATGAATAACCAATAATCAAAAACAAATCAAAATACTGAAAAAGTTGAAGGGAAGACAATGGCAAAGATTCCAAGAAGGAAGAAAATATTTGGAGAGTGCTTGGGGTAGCAATTATAAAATGTTGATTGATGTGATTGAACTATCGTATGATATATTTACTATTTCCCAATTAACAAAAAATTAAAAAAAGAATATGGATTTTATTTTTAGGGTGGAGGGAAGGTATAGAAGAAGAGCCAATCACAAGGATCTATACTTAACCTCCTATCTGAAGGAAGGACAGTATAAGATGTGACAAAATAATAATAATTTATAAAATATCAAGGGTTGGTGAAGGAGGGGATAGTAGGGAAGGAAGGGAAAAGATGAGGAGTTGATATCAAGGGCTCAAGTAGAAAAGCAAATTAATTTCATATTTATTGATTTTGAAAAGCAATAAATGAGCCCCCAATAAAATTATTTTTTTAAAAAGCAGTAGGTAGACCAATTCAGACCAAATTAACCCCTCCCTAGAATGTTGTGCAACAGAGAACAACTCTAAACCTACAGGTTGGGAAAAGGGACCAGCATATCATGCCCACATGGAAGCAAACTAGGAAGGAAAAAGAGAAAGAGCGGCATAAATTCTATATCAGCAAACCAAACCTAAAGAGTGATGTCCCTGTATGGAACTGATTAGGTACAAAGAGGACTGTAGGACTAAAAACAGCTCAAGATATGCTCTCCCCTTACTGGAGCATACTGTGACAGAGGACCATACTGGGGACACATGACAAGTAGTTAGTCTGGTCTGAATACCCCACCACAACCCTGTGCAGTGGTGAAAACCAAGAAGGGAACATAGCAGATCAGAAACAAGAGCAAAGAAAAGCCACAAAAGCGTAAAGAGCCTCCTAAATAGACTTCAAGCTAGAAAGGGCAGCTCCTGGAATCCCCCAGGACCACTGGAGACAGTCTTAACCGTCAGTGGACAGACCTCAAATTATTTATGATTTCTCTGATTTTGTTTCTTTTCAATCTTTTGTTTTCTTTTTGTTTGGTCTATGTTACTGTTGATTAGCCTACTTATAATGGATAGGCATGTGAAACAACCTCCAGAAGAAAGCATGGAACCAATAGTCCTGCAGGGACTTGGGGAGGGGAAGGAAGGCATGAACAAATAGCGCATAGATAGGGAAACAACTAGGGAATTAAAATTAAAATCAACAACAAGGAGGGCAAAGAGATCCTATGGGTAGCAGAGCAACAGCAAACTAGCTGAGAGGAATGACCAAGAGACAGAAGCAGGACAGCATGGTAATGGAGCAGGAGGAACGTAAAAGGAGACAGCAGAATGATCTAGGAAGCAAAACTATGAATATAAGTATACAAATAAGTGTGTACATTTGTAAGTGCATTAATTCATAAAATTAGAGGCCTATGTGCCTCTATGTATATAACAATGTATTGAGGTAATGGATGTACATTAGGCCTCTGCTCTTAGCCTCTCTCAATGCAAGAACACTTTGTTCTAACAAACTGGCATTCGATGATGCTAGATTTCCCAGAACATTCCCTGAAAGCAAAGTGGACACATAAGCAATTGTGGTGGAAAAAAAAAAGGACGGTCCCTGGCTACTACTAGATATAGAGGCTGGCATCCTGAAGGTCTTCAAGTCTTAAGACTTAAAGTTGAACAAGCAGCCATCTGGAAGAGAAGCAACAAACCCACATGGAAATAGCACACCAGCCAGTGTGATCATGAAGTGCTGTTACACGGGTAAAAGAAATCAGAAGACAAACAAACAAACAAACAAACAAAACCATATTGTTGAGAATGAGAAGGGCAGTGCAGCGACCACAGACCCATCTGTAGCTAACGGAATGTCCCTTCACAGAAAGGTCATAAGGAAGGGATGAGTCAACCAGGTCTTAGTAAAGCACCAATGAAACACAATATTTCTCTGATTCATGGAGGCATTCATGACCCCAGTGTTGCCTCTTATTGCAGACTAGTCTGGAACAAGTGCACAAGCACAGATAAGAGATAAATACACAGAACACACAGAATCTAGGAAAAGAAATGGGAATGGCAATATCAGAAGGCTGAGGGGAAGGAAAGGGAAACTGATCACAATGACTGACACAAAACAACCACCACTCCTTCCAATGGGATGAACCACAGAGACTATGGGGGAAGGGAGACAGTGGTTGGTCTAAGATATGAAGATACTAATAATAATTTATCATTTGCTAAGTGGTCACGAGACTGGGGGAGGGAAGAGGAGTTAATACCAAGGGCTCAATAGAAAGCAAATGTCTAGAAAAAAAGTGGTGGCAAATTAAGTAACAATATGCTTGATACAATTGATGTATGGATTTTTGTAAGAGTTGTAAGAGCCCCCAATAGAATTCTATTTTGATTTTTTAAAAAAGCAATGCAAAGCCACTTAAGATTTGTGAATGAGGAAAACAGAAACTAATCAAAGAAAAATATGAAATTTACATGAAAACATGCATCTTTCTTTAAAAACATAAAAATAAGGCTTAATGTTTAAAACTTGCCTCTCATAAGAATAAAAAGTATTAGTGTGGAATTTCTAGGTCCAAGAATAATTTCCACGCCCCATATCTATGGTGGTAGAAAATATTGGTAGGAAAATTATACTATCCTACAGTACAAGGAAAAACAAATACAAAACCAAACTGCACAAACACTTGGCTGATAGCTATTTTATGCTTGGGCAGAGACCAATACAGAAAGCCCAATTTCATTGAACATATTCTGAATTCAGTGACCCTTCATGGATTTTTAGTCTGTCAAGTTTTATGGGATAAGTCCCATTTATTCCACTGTGACTGGTGGATTTCAACTACCAATATTGTGATTAGACACCCAATGTTTAATTTACTGTATGACCAGGACTACTATACAGAGTATTCAGAAAAATATTAGCACTAAAAAGAGAAAAATCTACCCTTGAACAAGATATATATATATATATATATATATATATATATATATATATATATATGATTTGATGCTTTTCTTAAGTTGTGCATTTTCTAATCATGGCATGCTCACATGGCAAAAAAAGAAAATACTTCATGTCTTGAACTGTCATAATTGTTGGTGTGAGTTTCATCATGTCACTTCGGACCCACAGTTATCCCGTGCATGGCAAAATGAAACACTGCCGGGTCCTGTAACATCCTTACAACCATTCCTATAGGTAAGCCGATCTATTTTTCACTGGCCTTCTACTTTTCCAAAGATGATATAATACCCCCAAAGACTAGTCTTTCCTGACCAAATGTGCAAAGTATACAAGAGGAAGTCTTGCTATACTTGCCTCTGAGGAGCACTCTGCTCATCCTTCTTCAAAGGCAGATTACTCGGTCCTTTTGGCAGTCCATGGTACATTTATCTCCAGCCGTACAATATCAATGCATCTATTTTTCTTCAATCTTCCTTGTCCAATGCCCATCTTTCATATGCATACGAAGCTGTAAATTGCCATTGCATGGGTCAATGTGCACCTTAATCCTCAATAGAACTTCCCCATTTTTCAATACTATAAAGAGGTCTTGTGCAGCAGATTCTCCCAATGAAAGTTACCTGTGACTATTGCTTCCATGAACATTGACTGTGTATCCCTGAAAGATGAAATCCTTGACAACTTAAATCTTTTCTCCATGTTTCATCTTTACATTGAGTTGTAATCTCTACTGAAGCTGTGGATCTTGACCTTAATCAGCAAGTCCTCCTCACTGTCAGGAAGTGAGTCTATGCATGGTCAAGTCTCAGGTTGTAAATTAGTCTTCTTTCAACCATGATGCCAAATTCTTCTTCATCTCTCCCAAGTTCCCTGTTTTGCTCTTCATACAGATTGAATAATTGGGTGAAATCATACAACCCCAAAACACGTCTTTCCTGATTATGAACCAGGCACTATCCTCTTGTTTTCTTTGTTCAACTGCTTCTTTATTCATTTACAAATTCTGCATTGTGACAGTCATGTGCTTATGCTAATTTCATGATTGGGATGTAGGGGTGGAGTCTAGCCTGTTAAACTGGAGATAGCCATTGAGTAGCCAATGAGACCTCTGTGTGGGCCGGTTTCTCTCCTGAAACTTCTTGGAAATCTCACAATATTTCCCTTGTGGAGATGAGAAATTCTCTCCCTAGTTGTTGGGAGTTAGTCTCAGTGACAGGAATCACGGACAAGACTAGATGGCAGCGTCCAAACTGCTGTAAGAGCCAGAGGAGAAGCCACATGACCTTGCCCTGATGGAACCAGACCTCTGAAGCTGGAGAAGCCATGGGGAGACCCCTCCCAGTGCTAAGTTGCTTCTACCACCACTGGATGCTGTTGATGGACCCTGAGCCCTGGAAATGAGGAATCATGAGGGGACCCCTGGCAGCATCGGAACTCTGCACCCACTGGCCTGTGACTTTATGATTTGGAAGGTGACTTTATAGACTGACTCGGCCATATGGGTTAATATCAGACCTATGATTTTAACTGGACTGGGCTGGGATGCTCTCTCAATGTCCTGTTTCTCTTGTATATAAACTTTTTCCTTATATCCATGTGTGTGTCTATGGATTTGTTCCTCTAGTCTACCCGTACTGACTGACACAGGCATCAACACATCTAAGAATTTTGGAAATCTTATTCTTGTCAAGGCTATCCATATATCATAGTTAAGAGCCCCAAAGTAGCACAACATCTAGAAACTACAGTAAGAATCTTAGAAGTAAGATAACTACAAAGAATGTGAATACTTTCTTTGGTCAAATTCGTGTATGAGCACCAGATGTTTACACCACATGATAGATAATCAGGAGCCAGTTTAAGTGAGCAGTGTTGAGAAGCAATGAAGAAGTACAGATTTATAATCAGTAGCATACTTTTGGAGGAAGAAAGTTTGCAGCTTAAGCCACATAAACTAACTGCTGTTAAAAGCAATCAAATCAATTCTAATCTGGAACACATTGTATATGAATATAATAAAATAAAATGGTGAATGACTCCACCATTTTTCTTATATTGTATGTAATTTCTCTGTCTTGACTATTAACTCAATCTCAAATTTGTATTGGGCTTCCATTTTGCCAACTATAATATCTTTATCTAACAATATATCATTGTGGTGAGGTGTCCAAAAGTAAGAGATCCACTGTTTGAAAATTCTAGTTTGAGGTAAGCCTTCTCACTATCTTTATTTGGAAGACTAATTTCTCATTTTTATTCTTGACAGTCATATGTCTATTCAATAGTCTCCATGACACTGTAATGTAAAGTTCTCGATGATTCTTCTGTCTTTCATGTTAACTCTCTAACTTCCTATGCTTATAAGACAATTCAAAAGCCATATTTTTGGTCCAATGAACTTTGATTGTCAATATGTCATTATATAAGGAGAAATTTTGCGGTGTATTTGTGATAAGTCAGTTTGTTGTGCCAACTTGGCCGATAAGAACTTGTGGGATTAATAAATTCACAATTTGATTGGAGGGAGAAGAAACAAATGGAAAGGCAAGCTGGCTTCTCTCTCTCTCCTCCTCACTGATGATTAAACCAGTGTGTGGCTGCCTCAGCTAGCTATCTGCCTCAACTTGTGAGAGAAACTACCTATGATCACCCATAGATCCTGTTGCAAGAGCTTGAGGTTCCTTCGAGACCTGCTTTGCCATGCTGCTGATGGACGCATCACTTGAGCTTGGGGCTGTCTAGTCCTGTCACCTGACTTACTGTTGGTGAATTGCTCAGCTATTTGCTCTCTGGGGACCGAATACCTGAATTTTCCAAGGGAAGACTCCTTGACCTTGGACCCACTAGGCCTCATGAGATGAAGGAGTTTCACCATATTAACTGCCCCATGGAAGTGAGTTATACTGAGACATATATATATATATATATATATATATATGATGAAAACAGGACTTTTCTACAACTATGTATACTCCAAAATATTAAGCCAACTATTTTCCAGCATTTGATTGGAAGTCATGTTGGATATTCTCCCTGAAGACAGTTGATAAAAGGACTTTTGTGTGTCTCCCAATAGAGCTGACTCCCCTGCGGTGAGAATGGTGGTTCACTTCCTTTGAAGCCTGTGGGCAGATTCACATGCTGATATCAATGCTCTCTAGTCTAACCCATTTAGTCAAATCCAGGAGTCCAAGGTCTGGTCTTGTCAAATGGGACCCTGATAAAGCCCTTTCCTATAACGTGTGCATCTATTACAACTCCTTCCTGTGACATATGCCCTCACTTGTAATTAGGGGCCTGGCATGGCTCCAAAGAATATATAAGGAATAGGCATGATAAAGGCCCTCTCTACTCCCCTCTCTCTCCTGCCTCTATTGAGCTGCTCATCCTCACTGCAGTGGCCAGATGCTCTTGGCCCCATGGCTGAGGTGACCATGCTACCATGATGTGATATGTGTTTGACTGTTATGATTTCTCTCTGTTTCATGTTCTCTATAACTCTACTATAATAAATAATAATTGTCACTGAACAACTGTGCCTACAGAACCCATGATGTATGTATCAGAGGGTGGCCATCTTCTGATATGGATAGATAATCATTAGTGCCCCATCTTTGTTTCTCTAGAGAAATCTATGTAGCTCAACAGTCCTTAAAAAAAATACACATGGATTTTTACAATGAATCTACAGCAATACTTATGAACAGAATGTCCTGTTCTTTTTCTTTTAAACAGTGGGTTTATTGTAGAAATAAGGGGAAGTCTCAAATTTTACTGAAAGTCAAAAAGGAAAGTTTATATTTGTCACACGACCATCAGTTTGTTAGCAAGTGTCCTATATTGAGAATATTATTTGGGTATTTTAGATGTATTATGAGCCTAATATTTCTCAGCAAATGTGAGTTTTTTGATGTGTGAAATCTATGCAGTCTTAGTTATTTCTTTGAGCAATAGACTGCAGACATGATATTGGAATCCTTTATCTAGAATCTTACTGTTATTACCCCCAACTTTGAATAAATCTAGACTGGACTCCCTGTCTCTTGTCTGTCAGTTTGTCAAATGTTAGTGGTTTTTGTTTCTGTGATTCTGGAGTCTATGTCATTGGTATTTCAAAAATTTTCAAAGTATTAAAGCTGAAGAAAATCAAAATAGTCAGGAGAGCCCAACCACAACCCTGAGTATATCTAGCCCGAATGTCAAAAACATTTCAAATATAGATTTAAGACCAGGAACACTAATAACAGGAAACCTGATAATCTGTGATATGGCAACAAGAGTATCATGAAGTATAAGAAGAAAGGAAACAATCACTACAAAGTCAGGAGGGAAGGATAAAATCGAAAGGAATGTCTGAAAAGACTCAGAAACTCACTCTTAATCATAGAGTTACTAAGGACAATGGGGGGGAAAATGATGAAGTCAATGAGCTGAACAGACATTTTCTAGGCCAGTCCAAGAGCACAAAGCAAAGGACTACAATGAAATGTGAAAACATTTAGAAACTAAAAAGGAAGAACACAGTCAAAATATATAAACTGAAAGGTTTCAAGAAAAACCCAAGCCTTAAGTTGCAATATTGAAAGATTCTATGGGAGAAATCTTGAACAATATAGGTAGAATACAAAAGTGGATGAAAGATAACACAGAACCACTGTTCTACAAAGAACCAGTTGACATTCAACCATTTCAAGAGGTGGAATATGATCAAAAGACGATGGTATGGAATTGCAAACAATAAGTAGCAAAAGGGAGACACACACACAGCACTGTAGGCATTAGGTTCCAGCCTAATAAAGATGGCTCCAGGAACTGATTTAATACTATTGAAATGTCTCAATAAGCTGTTGTGGCACTACAAACCCTCACTAGATTATGTCAGGAAATTTGGAAAACAGCTGTCATTGAACAATATTATTTGTATCCCATGCAAGTTGATTTTTGCTGAAGATCATTCAATTATAGGTACAGCAATATATTGACAGAGAGTGAAAAGAAGCTCAGGCTGGATTCAAATGAGAACTTTGGTCAACTGACGTTATTTCTGATTTGAGGTGAATCTTGGCTGAGAACAGAGAATACCAGAGAGATATTTCCTTGTGTTTGGCTATGGAAAGACATCATGTTATATGGACCATAGCAAACTATGGATATCCTTGTGAAGAGTGGGAATTTCAGAACATTTCATCACTTTCATGTATAACCTAGCAGGAAAAGGAGAGATTGCATGGTTAAAATAAGGGAAATTGTGTGCCAGGGTTATATCTTCTCACCATTCGTATCTAATCTGTATCCTAAGGAAATATTCAGAGAAGCGGGTTATATGGAGAATATGGCACACTTGTTAAAGAAGAAAGGCAACAAAAGCAACAGACTGTTGCCAAGGTGGATTGACACATTTGCTACAAAGATGGACTCAGCAACAATTGTAAGAAAGGTTCGGGACCTGGCAGTGTTGCGTTCTGCTGTACACTATTATTCAGAACTGATTGAATGGCGTCTAACAACAGGAAGCTAAATTCCAAGACACTGTGGGATTGCATGGGAAAATAGATAAATTATGCAAGAAGCTCCAGTAGATCAAAATGTAAGTAGACATGGGTATTGCGTAAGTATAACAAACAAGCCAGTCATCATTTCTCTAATAACTAGTCATGATATGGTGACTTGCGTAGTTTGGGAAGCTATACTATTGGTATTTCATCTAGCAGCAGTGAGACCTTTAATGTGCAGTTTTCAGAGGAGTTTTCAGACTAAGATCAGATGGGAAAAAGGACCAAATGTATAATTTTGAAAGTCTAATTAGTACTCTGAAGTTATTTGTGAAGAATTTTTCTGATATAATCCTTAAAGATGGACCCCACAATCTGGAAGACATGCAAAATGTAAAGGGGGAGGAGCTGACTTTAATCATCTGACAGAAGTAAAGCTTTTGGGAACTTAAGTTGCTGATATGACATTACTCAAAATGTGGAAAACAGTTCAAAGCACCCATTAGTAATCAGAACAGGAAATATTTCGAGATATGAGTCAAGGAAAATTGGAACTTGTCAAAAAAGTAATGGAACACAATAAGATTTTTATTGTAGGCAGCATGAGTAAACTGACATGACCTAGGATTGACTATGTTCAATCAGATAATAACATGGTTTACTATGTAGTGGATGACATAAAGAGCAGTTGTGTAACATTTATTCTGAATAGTACAACCCTGTCAATGATAGGATAATATCCATACATCAGCAAGGAATATAAATAGTGCTATTCTAATTTATGTACCAAACAATAATGTCAATTATGAAACAAATGAATAATTTTACCAATATCTGCTGTTTGAAATGGATCAAACTTGCAATAGTTACACTGATAATTATTGCTTCTTGAAATTCAAAAGCTAGAAATAAGGAGAAGAATCAGTCCTTCATTTTTGTGATAATAACACAGGAAGTCTCATGATAAAGTTTTAATGACCAATGACAGATTAATTTCAAATACCTCTATCAGCACCAATGGTGACCATGGATGTGGAGCCTATCAAATAAAATACACAAAAATTATATCACTACACTAGTGGAACAATATAATGGATAAGTTCAATATCAGTTGGAACACAACCAAGGCCCAAATGGAACTGGCAATTCATTGCTCCTAAGCATGAAGCTAAAGTATATCAAAATAAGACTTTATAATAAATGTATTTTTGTGATTATATCCCACCTGAAGTAGAACCAAATTCAATATCAAACTTGCACATTCACTAGTTATTTTAGACAGGGTTCTCTGGAGAAGCAAATCCAGGGCACGAATGATTATCTATATTGTATTTTGACATAATTGCATACATAGATAAATGCATACAGCATGGAGGAATATAACATCTACTTAGTCAACACAGCAGGGCAGAGAACTCTGTTCAGCTCTTTTCCATGGAAGAGTTAATATACTGGAAGTCTTTCAACTCATGATGTCTGCTGGGTCCAAGGTCAAGGGCACAGACAGATGAGTCTTCATTAGGGCAATGTCCACATTTGGACCTTATCCAAATGTAAATACCAGGGTGGGTCACCAAGAGTCAGCAGCCCAGGAACATAGCAAAGCAGTACTGGATGGAATATTGAACTCAAGCAATGCAAGAAGAAATGATCCACCAGCCTCAAGGTCAAGCAATTCATACACCAGCAGCATGATGAAACAGGTGTCCAAAGAACCTCAAGTTCTAATGACACAATTCATGGGTTGGCTGTCCCACAGACTGTGTAATTCACAAGTTGAGCCAAAGAACAAAAGAAAGCAGCCCCATGATGACCTTATCACCAGAGAGCAAAAGGGGAATGTGGATGGGGGACAGGTCTTGCCCAGCCATTTATTTCTCTGTCCTCCAATCAAACTATGACTTCATTAATCACATACGTTCCTACTTTCCAAACTAACACTATAAACCTACCTATTACACCAGTGCTAACCAAACAGATGAGAATATTGTTGATGTTAAGGGTGTCATACATGAAGAAAGAAAAACATTAATACAAAAATAGAAAAGAATTAAAGGGCCAAAGTTGGTATCAGAAGAAATGCCAAAATTTTCTCTTGAACATAGATTAGCTAGATCAAATGGAATACAAAGTAATATAAAAAAGATAAACAGAGAATTTCAAAAAGCAGATCATCAGGACAAAGCACTAGAATAAATGTGCAAAGGCCTGGGTTAAAAAACCTGAAAGGAAGAACACTCTGAGTAAAGCTCAAACTGAAATAATTCTGGAAATTTTTAATCCCTGTATTGTAATATTGAAGGATTTCATGATTTAATTATTGAATGATTCACAGGGATAGAATGAAATTTCTAAATATGGATGTAAAGATTCATGCCTCTGTAATCTCTGCAAAATGATCAGAGTACGACTATGCACATTGGATATGTATAACTCTAAGAATAGAGCTTAGTCATTTTGATTTACCACTTTCTTGGCTACACGGATGAGCCATGTTTGAAGCTGGAACAGAACAGAGAAAGACATTCCGGCACCATTGGAAGAAGATCACACCTACACCCCTGTCTGAGCTTAGAAGTACCAAGGAATATGGCACAATAATATGAACAGAGCAAAGGAGCCAGGTTGAGACTAGAGGCCAGGGCAAGGAAATTATGATACAGAACAGAGGAGCAGTGTTGAGCCTGTGGGTCTGTGAGTCACGTCACAAAAGCAATGTCTTAATCCACAGAGGTAGAAAGCAAGGGACCAAGTTGTTGAGAGGCTGAGGACCAGGACTTGGACTTGACTTCTGGATGAGGGAAATTGTTTTCATGGATCAGTAGTCATATCCTACCTGTCTATGTTTAGTAGCATGTTGCCTTCCCTATTCCCTTCCCTAATATTGCCTCCATCACTGTGAAAATTGCCTGTGAGTTCCATGAGGTCACTGCAATGAATTATTGTACTGCCAAATTGTGGAAAGTGGTATGGGAGAAACAGTCGATCACAGATAATGGTTATTGTTCGGTGCCAGGGAGGCAGTTTCACCTTCTAGCCTCTTCATGTGCCACATAGCAAAAGCTTTCTTAGTCCTGTGCCACCTTCACAATGGCGTCATGTTGGGGTCCATTATTGAAGGCATTGCCCATCTTGTCCTCTGTTTCGCTGTCCCGCCTCTTTAATAATCATACTGTTGTTCTCTAAGGATTGAAATATTTTAACAAGTGGATGAAAAGCACTCACTTTTCAATGCCAAGACATTTGTAAAACAGCCACATTGAATACTGAGAAAGATCCACATTTCTCATATCCCAAAGAAAGTTGACCCATAGAAAGTTAGATTCTATGAAAAAGAGTTTGGTATCAGGATTGGAGATATGCAGACGACATAACTTTGCTTGCTGAAAGTGAGCAGGACTTAAAGCACCTGCTGATGAAGACAAAAGACTGTAGCTTTTAGTACAGCTTGCAGCTCAATGTAGACTAAAATCCCTGCAACTGGACCAATAGGGAGTTTGTAGTAAACAGGGAAAAAAATGTTAGAAACTGTGAAGTATTTGATCTTGATTGAAAATGTTTGTCATATGTTTTAGTTCAAATTTCCAATGGATTGTATTTGAGCTCATGGAGCAGAAGTGATCTTTCAAGCATCACTTTTTCCATTATGTCAACTTTCTCTATTTTATGATGACCTGGGAAATCAAATGGGTCTTTGAGAAAGTTGTTATCAGCTGTAAATTCATTTATAGAAAAGGAGAAGCATGGCATTCTACAGGACAAAAAATGATGAAAGAAAATACATACATAAGTAAACATACATTAGATGAAAGTATTCTTTTCAGCAACAATAGCCCTCTTTTTTCATACTTGAGAAATCAAATATATAAAGCCTATAGTTTCTATAGGCTAAAAATTAGATGCTTGATAACCAACAGCCCTCATGGACAGCACTCTTTTCCTGGTTTTATACAAATGCAAGAAGTATGCAGTGGATATTAATATCACTGAATGCTACTGTCTCTGAAGAATGGATATGTTTTGGGGAGACAAGATGAGATGTTCAGAACTTTATAGGGCTTAAATAGGCACATAAGGAACTTTACAAAGAGGAAGTGTTTTTATGGTTGCTAAGTGCTTTGTCCAGTGGCAAAATCTTTTTTATACACCTCAACCTCAAATCAATGTTTTCTGATTTTTAGATTTTCATCATTTCTTTACATTTTCAATGGCAATTTTTTAAAACATTTTATTGGGGACTCTCACAACTCTCATCACAATCCATACATATCGGAATCCACTATGTCAAGCACATCAGCATGTTGTTGTCATCATCATACTCAAAATATTTTCTTTCTACTTGAGCCCTTCATGTCAGTTTAGTAAATATTATATTTATTATACAATTGATATGTAGTGTTAATTGGCCACAACAATGAAAGTATTCAGAAATCTTAAAGGATTTAATATTATTTACAATACATATTTACCTATGAAATAGCTTTACTCTTCTCTGAAGTGGTCATGTTTTCTCTTCCATCCTTTATTTTCTTAAGTAAGCTAGTCTGAAGTATACTTTTAGATTTGTACTTTTCAATAGACTAATTTAGTATCAGTTGTGAACATATTCATAATAACTTCTATTTTATTTGTGTTTATTCAGAATTTTAGTTATGTTGATTAAGAATGATAAATTGTGACTCAAGATGTTGTAAATATGAAGCCATTGGTTAGTATTATAAACCTGAGTTCTAGCTCCACTGTTTACTAACTTTTTTATAGAGCCAAAGAGGTTATAACATATAAATAAGTTACTTTACTTCTAAGATATTTACCATACATATGTTAGTATAAGTTGACCTGAATATCAGCAAAGTCTCCTTATTTTACTAGAAAAACTACCCCCAAAAATTGTGCTGAAAAACTCGGCTAATATTCAAGTACATATGGTAATTATTTCATTAGATTGTATCTATTCTGTGCGTGAATTTAAAATGGATTAAAATAAAAAATACTAGATGCTAGTAAGGCAATCAACGCTCTCAACTACTACCGATAAGAATGAAAAATGGAATCAAAGCCAAGGTTACTGCTATTGAGTTGATTCTGACCCATAGCCAACACTATAGGGCAGATTAGAATGACCCCTGTCTGTTTCTAAGATAGTAAATCTTCAAAGGAATAAGAACACTCTTCATACTGTTTAAGCTTCTAGTGGTTTGTAACTGTTTATTTAGCAGTTAGTGGTCCAGAGTGTAACCTACTAGACCAGTAGGGCTTCTTTGCAAAATGATAGAAGAATTTGTTAAATGCTGTTTGGCAGTTTTTATAATGGTTCATATCCTCTTTAAACAATCAAGATAAATAAGAAAGGAAGAGAGTGACGGATCCATGTGGTAACAGGGGATAGTAGGAAACATCAATATAAACTCACATTAAATTCAGAATAGATTTAAATAGTAACATGCATAAATACATATACTTATGCACATAGTTTAGGATACATACATGTATTCGCTTTGTTGTTGTCTAGATTCTGGCAAGGAAACCTGCAGAACAATGAGCAAACCCAAGTCCTACATTTTTTATTTCTAAAGCCATTGTGAGTATTCCCATGATGTTAGAAGCTATGTCACAGGTTTTCAAATGCCAACAGGGTCACCCAAAGTGAACAGAATTCAGTGAAGCTTACAGACTAAGAATTGACAATGAAGAAGAAAATGGCTTCTCACTTTGAAAGAAGGAACTGCTGAAAGCCTCCTACCTAGCTTGAAAACATAGTCAGATACTGAAGGTCTAAAGAATGGTAAAAGAGCATTGCCAGAGAGAAAGGACCAGAGAATGAGCCTCTCAGATCCAGGGAAACTCAAAGTGAAGTTGATCTCTCAATGGAGTTGTTATGGTGGTGTGAGTTGGGTAAAACCTTTGTAAACCTTGTAGAACCTCCAGGACCTTCATTTATTTATAGGACACAAATAAAGATAAAGATAAATAGCTAAAATAGACAAGTAATGATGGGGTCTTGGAATGTGCCAAGTATGTCTCTGTGAAAATTGAAAGTCATCAAAAATGAAATGGAAGGAATAAAGGTGTATACCCTAGACAATAATAAGCTAAAATATATTGGCATTGGACAATGTGAAACCTAAAATTATATTGTTTACAATGACTAGGATAACATGATCAAGAGGAAGAGCATGTCATTCATTATTAGAAAGAACATGTCAAAATCAATCAAAACTACAAAGTTATCTGGGGTAAGATTGTATCTACCCACCTTCAAAGAAATCCAATCAATACAATATTATTCAAATGTATACACCAACCACAAGAGCTCATGATGAACAAATTGAAAAATTCTACTATTTTAGCATGAGTTGAGTAGGGAAACAATTCCATGGACACTCATATGAGCTTTATATCAAGAAGTAATTACATATCAAGTGTGACAGTCATAGGCTTATGTTAATTTTATGTTTGAAATGTAGGGGTGGAGTCCAGTCTGTTAAATCTGGAGATAGTCATTGAGTAGCCAATGAGGTCTCTGTGTGGGTATGGCTTTCTCCTGATATGTCTGGGAAATCTCACGATATTTCCCTTGTGAAGATGTGAAGCTATCTTCCCCAGTTGTTGGGAGCTAGTCTCAGAGACGAGAGATGATTAATCACACACAAGACAAGATGGCAGCTTCAAGGAGCAGGAGAAGCCACATGGCTTTGCCCTCTGAAGCTGGAGAAGTCACATGGAGACCCCTGCCAGTGATGAGTTGCTTCTGCCACCACTGGATGCTGTTGGTGAACCCTGAGTCCTGGAAGTGAGGAGCCATGGGGAGACACCTGCCAGTGCCGGGATTTTGCACCCAATGAACTGTGACTTTGTGAGTCGGAAGGAGACATTATAGACTGGTATTGGGCATATATGCTAATATCGGACTTATGACTTTGAACTGGACTGGGTTGGTATGCTTTCTCGGTGTTCCATTCCTTTTGTATATAAACCCTTTCCTTATATCCATAGGTGTCTATGAATTTGTTCCTCTAGTCTATCCAGACTAACACATCAAAAAAGCAGCCCAGCCAAGTTCAACTCAAGTCCATAGGTTAGATAATAGTCCATTAGTCATACACATGTCATCTCATGCAATGATTCAGAATTCAGGAAGATCATAGGCTCACAGGTGCAGAGTACTATGGATCCAAAGTCAGTGGAAATAAGGTAGGGTTCTAGCTGTTATTAGAGTCAGTGGTCAGTGAGCAAGAATTAAAAGGGATAGAAAGAGAGAGGTATCAGGGTCCTCCTTATAAAAAGGTAAAAACCTCAAGGATCCATCATCAGACTGAGACCTGATTAACAAGTTTAATTCCACCCATAGCCAAGAATTAACATAAAAATAAACTAGCCACAATATTTACCAATAACATCTGTGGGAAATTGCTGAAATAGCCAATCAAAGTGAATTGATAATTATGGACATTTGCAATGCAATTATTGGTGCAAAGGAAGAAGAAACAGTAGTTAGAAAATTTGGTCTTCATAATAGAAATGAAACATCATGGATATGTCATGATGGAATTTTGCAAGACCAACAATTTCTTCTTAGCAAATACTTTTAAAAATAAGCCAGAAAGTTGATTAAACACATGGCCATCTCCAGATGAAATGCACAAAAAACAAATTAGTGACATCTCTGGGAATATGCAATGGAAAAGTTCAAGATCAGCAGCTACTACCAGACCTGGATCCAACTGTGGAACAGACCATCAATTCCTCATATGTAAGTTCACAATAAAGTTGAAGAACATTAAAATAAGTCCACAAAATCAAATATTAACGTGAGTCCATTCACTGGAACATTGAGAACATCTTAAGAAGAGATGTGATGCATTGAACATTAAAGAAAGAAGACTTGATGAGCTTGGGCAGTACGTCAAGAGCATCATTTGTGAAGCAAGCAAAAGATCACTAAAAAGACAGGGAGAAAGAAAAGGTCAAAGTAGATGTCAGAAGCACCTCTGAAGCTTGCTCTTTATCCCAGAATAGCTAAGTCAAATCAAAGAATGGAGCCAGAGTTTAATGGAAAACGTCAAAGAGTTGCTCTAGAAGACAAAACCAAATATTATAATACAATGCTAAAAGACCAAGAATTAGAAAAAAAAAAAGGGGAAGAATATACCCAGGATACCTTAAACTGAAAGAACTCAAGAAAAATAATCAAGTTGCAAGCTGCAATATTGAGAAATTCTATGTGTAAAATAAAGAATGATAGAGTACCCATCAAGAAAAGGAAAGAATACAGAATCTCTGTACCAACAAGTATTGGTCAACAGGTCAATTAGGAGGTAGCGTATGAGCAAGAACCAATGCTGAAGATGAAAAATTTTCAAGCAGCACTGAATGCAGTAGTCATAAATAGGGCTCTGAGAAATCAATGCAATACCAACAGATTCTGTTGAACACTGAAAGAACTCACTTTTTATGCCAGGAAATATGGAAGACAGTTACATGGAGAATAAATTGGAAGGGACTTATAGTTGTACCACTTTCAAAGAAAGGTGAGTTAACAGATTGCCCTATAGATAAATGTGGATATCACATGGAAGTAAAATTTTGCTGAAAAGCATTTAGCAACAACTGGAGTACGGCACTCCCAGAGATTCAGGGAGAATACAGATGAGAGTGAAGAACAAGGAATATCATTGCATGTCAGCTATATCTGTCTCTAAGCAGAGAATGTAAGAAAGGTGCTTATTTGTGTTTTATTGATATACAACAGCATTTAACTCTGTTCACCATCATAAACTATTAGAATTCCACAAGTCAATTTATTGTGCTCATTAAGAACTTGTTCATGGGTTAAGAGGTTGTTGTGGGAACAGAACAAGAGAATGCTGCATGGTTTAGAATTTTGAAAGATATGAGTCAGAATTGAATCCTCTCATCACATTTGTTGAGTCTGCAAGGTGAGCAAACCATCAGAGAAACTAGATTGTTTGAACAAGAGGATAGGATTGGAGGAATGCTTATTCAAAACCTTGGATATGCAGATGGCACAACCTTGCAGGCTGAATATGAAGAGGATTTGTATCTGTGGAGGTCATGTGTTTATGTTAATTTCATGATTGAGATGTAAGGGTGGGGTCTCGCCTGTTAATCCAGAGATAGCCATTGAGTAGCTAATGAGATCTCCGTGTGGGCATAGCTTTCTCCTGAGACTTCTAGGAAATATTGTGATATTTCCTTAAAGAGATGAATACTGTCTCCCCGGTTGTTGGGAGTTAGTCTTAGAGACAATGAACTACAGATAAGACAAGATGGCAGTATCTGAGGAGCTGAAGGAGCCAGAGGAGAAGCCACACGGCCTTAACCTGATGGAATCTGACTTCTGAAGCTGGAGAAGCCACATGGAGACCCCTTCCATCACTGAGTTGCTTCTATCACTACTGGATGCTGTTGATGGACCCTGAAGCCTGGAGGCGAGGAGCCATGTGGAGACCCCTGCCCATGCTGGGACTCTGCACCAACTGGCCTGTGACTTTGTGAGTCGGAAGGATATTTTTTAGACTGGTATCGGTCATATGAGCTAATATTGGACTTATGATTTGAACTGGACTGCACTGGGATGCTTTCTCAATGTCCCATTCCTCTTGTATATAAACCGCACCCTTATCCATATGCGTGTCTATGTATTTGTTTCTCTAGTCTACCCGGACTAACATAGAAACATTTGCTGATGAAGATTAAGGAGTGTAGCCATCAGTGTGAATTATGATTCAATATAAATACCAACATCCTCACAGTTGGACAAATAAGCAACATCCTGAAAAATGGAGAAAAGTTTGTACCTGTGAAATATTTTGACTTGACTGGATCCCCACTCAACTTGAAGTTTCCAAAAGTGAAATGAAACACATAAATATCATGATCATAGACATTAATGGGCCAAAATGGAGTGGTATATGCCATTTTGAAACAGAAAACTATACAATTTATTATGCTGGGGATGACAGAATCAAGAGTCATGTCATTGCATTCACTGTCAAAAACAACACAAAAATCAAGTACATGTTGTGTATTATAGTATTATATCTATCTAACTTCAAGGAAAGCCAAACAAAACAAACATTATTCAAATGTGCGCACCAATCACAAAAGTTAATGATGAAGAATTATAACATCATCTCCACTCATTAGTTGAAAAAAAAATGTAATCAAGATCCATTGATAACTATTGGTTATTGAAATATACAAGTTGGAAACAAAGAGGAAGTTTGTTTGTTTGTTTTTTCAAAGTTGAAGTTTTAAAACATGGTGTTGATGCAGTACTTTTTTCTCGTGTGCTAGGGCCAAAGTAGTTTGTAAATGGCTCACACACCTAACAACAGCAATTTTTGGGCAAATAGATGTTTACTATGACTATATATTCTTATTCTATTATTCCTTCTATTCATATATACTTCTATTTTTGTCTCTATGAGAATTTTTGCCTCAAAGTCTATTTTATTAGAAATTGAAAATACCATTCATGCTTTATTGGATTACATTAGTTTGATATATTTTTCCTACTTTTTGATTTTTAGTCTATATTAAACATAGTGTTTAGAATGTGTTTCCTATAATCAGCATATGATAGATCCTGTTTTCTTACTCAATTTGCCACTCTATCTACTGGCTGCTGCATTTAAAGCATTTACATTCACTGTCATTATTAATACATATGCATTTTTTGCTATCATTGTTGCATGTCTGTGTGTATTTTTTGCTGTTTTGGTTCTTTTTTATTCTTCATGAATTTCTGGGGTGAGATCTCTTAATTTGTGAGTTTTATGCCATTTTCCCTTGCTGTTATTTTACTTTTTGATATTGTACTTTGTGATAGAGATTAATAAGGTTTCATTTGGATTGGAGAGAAAAGAGAAACATGGCTTGGTAAACCCCACCTGTCTTTCTCTTGCTTACTGCTGATCAGACCAGTGAACAGCTGAGTTAACAAGTTTTCTACCTCAACTTTGAAGCTACATTACCTATGGGAAACCCAACCCATGGACCATGTCACTAGAGTTTCAGGTTCCTTCAGGACCTGCTTCAGCACACTGCTAAGCCATACCCTACTTGTGTTGGGGATTGTTGGATCCTGGCTGACTGTTGGTGACCCACCCTGCTATGTGTGACCTGGGGATGGAGTGCTTACATTCGTCTACAGAAGATTCAGCTATTTGCTTTCGTGATCTTGAACCCAGCAACACTCATGAGTTGAAGGACTTTCAGTATATTAACTGTTTCATGGAAGTGGGTTCAACTGAGCCCTCTCTACTGCTGTGTGGACTAATTAGCTGTTTTATTCCTTTGTGCTGTTTCTATCTATCTATCTATCTATCTATCTATCTATCTATCTATCTATCTATCTATCTATCTAAAGTGCCTTGGTTTTGTGTCTCTAGAAAGCCCCGTTTATCACAATTGGTACCAGGAGTGGTTCTAGAGAAACACAATCATAAATATGGGCTTCTTAAATTGTCTCTATGGCCTGATAAGGCTTAATAGCACTGATAATGCTATCTCTACCCTTAAAGACATGGAGAAGACTGCTACACTTACCAGAGTGGGTGATGTTAATCTATGGTGTGAAGTAGCAATGCTAATATCCACAGTATAAACACCAATAGGTGAAGTACTGGTTAGAAGGGAGGCTCAGGGAAATGATGTGTTTGATATTTTTCATCAATTTTTTTTCAGGATGAGAAATATAGGGATGCTGGTTGACTGGTCCTTATTACAATAGAAAATGTGTTCAAGAAATTGGATAATCTCAGAACTACAGAAGCACATCTCAAGTGCTGAATAACGCTCATGAAACATCTGCGAGTCTTCTCTCTTTTACTAATAAAGGTGGCATTTCCGATAGCCAAATACAGAGTCTCATCATACAAGTAGCTGAAGAGAATCATCATATGAATTGCAGGTTCAGAACAGTGTCTGATATTAAAGTAACCAGAAATAATTGAGACCCCGAAATATGGGATGGTGTGTTAGGGTAGGCAAAAGAAACAAGTTCATAGACATGCATATATGTATAAGAAAGAGTTTTATACACAAGAGTAACTATACATTAAGATAACATCCCAACCTAGCCAAGTCCAAGGTCATAATCTGATATTAGCTCATATGTCTGATACCAGTCTATAAAGTCTTCTTCTGACTCACAAAGTATGTGCAATGAGACCAGGACAATCACAGGACAGTGGGTACACAGTCTTGTGTATCCAGTGGCAAAAGAAGCATTCAGTACTGACAGGGGTCTCCCGTGGCTCCTCCAGTTTCCAGGGCTCAGGGTCTATCAGCATGCTGCCATGTGTCTTGTCTGATGCAATGTCTCCCAGGGACTGAGACTTGTGCTTTATCAGTAGAGTATCTCCAAGTTAAATACAGTCAGATTTCCCAGAATTTTCAGGAGAAATCCAGGCCCACACAGAGGTCTCATTTACTATCTCCAGATTGGCAGGCTAGACTCCACCCCTATAGTCCCAATCCTGAAATTGACAAAAGAGTACATGACTGCCACAGATGGGAACAGAAGAGAAGGATATTGAACCTCTATATGATTGAGTCCCCCCGCCACCAGTCATTAGATTCACCACTCCTAGCTGAGAGGATTAAACCACTATCAGTAAAATAACCGACACCTGAGTAGTTTAACCAAACAGTTCAAGTTGAAATTCCATGTGGGTCTGTATCTATAGCATTGATTAGGGGGAGACACCTTAGAAAGTATTGCTGAAAGCACCCGGGAAACACCATCATCACACACTATTTTCTCTATGCCTATAACTGGAATTAGTTCTTAGAATGTTTCAAAAGGTGTGGTTCAGATGATAACCCAGGAAGAAGTATGCTCAACTCATAATGATCTGCTTGAGTTTTCTAATATGTCAAGTTGAAACCTGGGGAATATCCCTGGGAATGGCTACTGATGCAAGCAATGTAACATTAGACCAGTGTGAGTTCCATGATATGCTGCCCCTAAGCAACGTAAGCTTCAATGTTTCAGTAAGAGATTAATACAAGATATAATTCCTTACTTGGTTGGATCACTGAAGCATGAGCTGCCACATGGGATAGCCTAGCTTAGACCAATTTGGGATACCTGAAATACCTTAGTACACTGTAAAAGAAGGCATACAAAAGCTTATTTAAATTGGTTTTCTGGAATGGATCTATCAGAATAATCCCATAGACTCAAACAGGGAGTGTCCTGAGGACATACCTTTCCCCCCCAACCATAAGGAACAAGTTCGTGATGTGTGCCCCAGGATCTTGGAAGACTCCTATGATTGTTATTTTATGTGAACAGCCCTAAGCCAACTCTGACATTTGCCTACAATGGAGCTTGGTGGCCCCCATGTTGGTAGAGGGCAGGAATCAGCACTGAATAAACAGAGACAGAGTTGGACGTGGTTATTTTAAGGAATAGAACAGTTTATGTAATAATCAAAACAACCTATTTTACATAGACTTATGGCATTGGCTACTTAGCCATGGTTTCTCTAGCAGTGAAATACATGGGACACTTACCAAATAGTTACTTGATCTATTCACTCAGAAGAATGCTACATTAGGTGAATAGCAGACTACAGAATCACAACCACTCAATCAATTCCCAGACCTGAGCCAATTACAGACCCATGATCCCATAAATGAGGGTAAAGCCCGCTTCCTTAAAATGTACCCTGCTACGTCACCAAAGATTTATACAATTAATTTTTCTTCTGGCCTCCCCTAAAGGGACTTGTGACTTTTCAAAGCAGTGACTGTTTATTAGGGCAAAGGGAATAATCAATGCTTTCAGGGACTACTGGACACTGACTATGAACTGACACTAATTTCAGGAGACATAAAGTGTTTTCAAGGCCCAGCAGCCATAGTGGGGGCTTATGGAAGTTGCAGTTTAATTGGAGGCAAGGAGATAAATGCCTCAGTGAGCCCTGTCTTCTCTCTCTTGCTCTCTGGTGATCAGACAGGTATGACTGCTTTAGCTAGTTCTCTGCCTTAACTTGCAAGCTACACTACCTGTGGGCCACCCAACCCATGGACTGTGTTGCTAGAGTTTCAGGTTCCTTTGAAACCTGCTTTGCCCGACTGCGAGTGTATACATTGCTTGAGCTGGGGACTGTCGGATCCTGTCATCTGCCTGACCTGCTCTCTTGTTTGCTACCTGTGACCAGACTGCTTACATTGCTCTATAGAAGACAACTCTGTTTTCTTGTCCTTGAACCCAGCAGATCTCCTGAGAGTTAAAGGATTTCCAGTATATTAACTGTTTCATGGACATGAGTTGCACTGAGCTCTTTGTACTGCTGTGTTGAATAATTAGTTATTATATTCCATTATATACACACACACACACACACATATATGATCATTAGTGTCCTAATTTTGTTTCTCTAGAGAACTCTAGCACATACCTCTTGTATTTTCATTCATTTCAGTGAGTTTTAAAATTTTTCTTGAAGCTTATTAATTCTTATAGTTCTGTTCTCACTTGTGAGCAGAATTATTTGACTTCCTCTCCATTTGCATGCTTTGTATCAGCACTCTAGTCTCTATTTTTGTTGAAATTGTGTTCATTGTAGAATAATATTTTGAGGGGCTGAGCCCCGTTGGCGTAAGTGGTTGAGTGCGGGACTGCAGCCCGCGGGCTTGGCGGTTCAAACCCAGCGGTGACTCTCAGGAGCAGCACTGGGTAGTGCCCACAACCACCAGAGGGCAGTGGTGCCCCCCCAAAAAAAAACAAAATCAATAAAAAGAATAATATCTTGAGTGCTCTCTACTTTTAATCTTGTAAGATTGTTTTACTTTGAGTATTTATTTAAGTGTGCTGATATCTTGGTGGAGATGTTTTGTATGTTGCTCTCAGTTTAAGAAATGCTATATTGTAAAATCTCTATCCAAGGAATCCCCCTTTGAATCTGTTGCAAAGTTGGCTGAGCTTTTATGATTTTATCTTATCTCTAAATATACTAATTTACCCCTCTTATCGAGGCAAAAATTTATTGTGCATAAGATTCTGAGTTTTCAATCCTCCTCATCTCCACCTCCCACCACCTAAGCTTAATATAAGCCATTCCATTCCCTTCTTGACAACATGGTATCTAATGAAAATGTGAACATACTCTCTAGGGCTCTATTTCGATTCAAGGAAAAAACTTTTACTTCGAGTTACCATCATGATTCTTTACTTGTCCTTTATATAAGTAAATTTGACTATAGTATAAAATGTTGGTTTTCTTCTGGCTTGTATTATAATTTGTATTCTTTCTGTTTCTTAAATGATTATGGTGTTAGGGAAGTTTTCTTCCAGCAAATTTTGTAGTATTTTCACTTAATTGTTTAGCTTCTCTTGCTCTGGAATTCCAATGAGATGTAGGCTATTTCTTTTATTTGTGCCTCACATAGTTCTTAAGATTCTCTTCAGCTGTTTTTGCTCTGCATATTGATTTTTCATCTCATAGATGGTAATCGATAGATTTCTCTTCAGTCTCACCAATTCAGCTTTGCATTGCATCAGTTCTCCCAATTTGCTCTTTTAAAATGTTGTGTGTACTGACCCTCAGAAGCCCTTTAGGACAAGGTAGAAACATCCCTGTGAGTTTCTGTGACTATAACTGCTCATGGGAGCATAAAGCCCTATCTTTCTCCCATTCGGCTGCTGGTGGGTCTGAACAGTTGACTTTAAGAATGATAGCTTAATATGTAGCCACAATAGCAAATGCATACAATGCTATCCTCATACAACCAGTACTCCCTCAGTAACTCTAGTAACTTAATAGTAATATTCTCCATTTCTATTTGGTATTTTTTATTATTCCTATAATTAATCCATTTTCCATAGCATTTCCATCTGATTTTCCAGTTGTTCAAAGTGCCTGAAAATCATTCTTTTAAATTCCTTTTCTGGTTGTTTCACTGTGTTTTCTTCCTCTGAAAAATATGTTGGCTCTTTATATTGATCACTAAGGAGTCCTATTGATAAAGTGGCTGTACTATGAGCTACAATCATCAAGGTCGACAGTTAAAAACCACCAGAAGATCCTCCAGAGAAGACTGGGCTGTCTATTCCTGCATATGGTTACAATCCCAGAAGTCCATAGGAGGTCCTTATGAGAGGGCATTAACTTGCTGGCAGGTAACTTTTTTCTTAGTTTATATTATTCAATTGTTTATAACATACTTTCTTGTCTCTCTGTGTAAACTGACACTGTCCATCGTCCATTGCAAAATGAGAATTTTACTGATGTTGATGGGATTGTGGCTGGGTCATGTAAAAACAGCTGAAAAAACTAAATGGAATAAGAAAGGAGAAACAGTACAACAATGAATATTAAAAACCAGGAAAAAAGACCCAAACTAAATTCCAGAAGAGGAGTGTATTAGTATGGGTAGACTAGTGAAACAAATTCATAGACACACATATGGATATAAGGGAAACGTTTATATCCAAGAGTAAGGCAACATTGAGAAAGCCTTCCAACCGAGTCCAATTCAAAGTCATAAGTCCGTTATTAGCCCATATGCCCAATACCAGTCTATAAAGTCTCCTTCCAACTCACAAAGTCGCAGGCCAGTGGTGCAGTGTCCCAGTGCTGGTGGGGGTCTCCCCATGGCTCCTCGCTTCCAGGGCTCAGGGTCCATCCACACCATGCAGTGGTGGTAGAAGCAACTCAACACTGGCAGGGATCTCCATGTGACTTCTCCAGCTTCAGAGGTCTGATTCCATCAGGGTAAAGCCATGTGGCTTCTCCTCTGGCTCCTTCAGCTCCTCTGATGCTGCCATCTTCTCTTGTCTTGGAGACTTGTCTTGTCTTGTCTTCATTGTCTTGGAGACTGATTCCCAATAACTGGGGAGATGTCCTCTCATCTGAATGAGGGAAATATCATGAGATATCCCAGAAGTCTCAGGAGAACGTCATGGCCACACAGATGCCTCATTGACTACTCAATGGCTACCTCTAGATTAACAGGCTGCACTCCACCCCTATATCTCAACACTGAAATTGATATAGCACATGACCATCACAGGGAGGAAAAAAAATTGGAACAAATGTTCTAAGAGGCTGCAGTTAGCTTCCTTTTTTAACATTAAAATGTGCTTATCAATTGCTCACTTGTATATGGTAGGAAGAAAACCTGCAAATATGTGTGACATGCTGTTTGGAGGGTTTCAAATAGGCTTTAGATGACTTGGTCAGACCCAGGACTATAGAGCCTGTGCACACATGTGCACCTCTCTCTTTCTCTCTTCTATATATGTATATATATGTATATATGTTTACAATTATTTATATATTTACACATATATATTTAATAGACATCATTCATATCAGAAGGTCTTGGAGTTGAGGAATTTGTAGGTCCTGTATATTGAGTTTGGAGCTTAAGAGTAACCTCACTGCTCTGCTGTGTTAAAAAGTAGCTGAAAGTGAGCTCTGTTTGCCTTGGCTTCTCTACAGCTTTGAAAAGAATCTCTAAACCAGACTTCAGGTCCAAGGAGCTCTTAGTCTTTGGTGGCTTCACCTATGCTTAATAAGACTTTGCAACCACTTCCAGGCATGTGAGTGGGGACCCGAGACCCCTCTGTATGCCAGGGAGCCAGAGAGAACTATAAGTTCATGTTCATTAAATTGGTGTTCAACTCACTTAGCTGTTATTTTCCCTCAGAGATTCAGGGCTATTATCTGGATTTTCCTTATTACCTGCTTTATGACATCGTTGCTTAAGAGGAATTGTGTAGTATGTCTGCTCAATTTGTCATACTTACTGGTATGCTTCTCCATTATCTTTTCATTCAATTTTTCTATGATCTTATTGAAATCTTTGTCATATTAAAGACCTTTTTGGCCTACAGTATCCACAAATGGTAATTTATCTTACAAATATTTAAGATGACCTCTTTTCATACAAATGACTACATGCACCCATGAATAGCTTAAAATCATAAAATTGCTGATTTGTTCAATGTTTTAATTTTATATATTTAAAGAAATTTATAATATTCTCACATTTCCACAAGAAATATCATCTGAAGGAAAATTATGTCATGTTTGTATAGAACATTCTGTCTGAATTTTCAATGATTATGTGTTGAGTTATACATTGATTTTTTTGGAACAGATATAGTTCCAAATAATCTTGGCATGCCATTAGGATTTATGGTAATATTTGTTCAAAATGTATAAAGCTATACATTTCTTTAGACAAATTTCTCCCCATTATATTTATATTAGTAATTTGGCTGTAGGACAAAGATACATAATTTTTATTGTGTGCTTCAATATAATACTTATGCTGTATCCAATATATTTTTCCAGGTGGCCTGACTACCAATTGTCCTCCACAATTCACCGTGTGTGCATTGCTATGCCATGTAAGTGTTTCCCCTTTATTTTGAATGAGTTGCTATAGTTATGAATCAGCTCTTCAGGTAGCTAAATTAGTTACATCTTTTATTTTTAATTGTTCACATAAACATAGTATAAGAAAATGTGAATATAGAAAAACACACACTATTGATAGGATGAGTTCGATTTGGGGTAGCTATTCAAAAAAATAGCTAAATTAGCTATTAGCTAATTAAGCTAAATTAGATTAGCAATTTTCTCTCTTCTCTCCTTTTCCTACTTTCTTCTCATCAAGTTGCATGTGCAAATGTAAGCAAGTGGCGCATGTTATCTGTTTAAGAAGGCCATGCTGCTTTTATGGTCAATGCAATTAGGCATTTTCTTGCAACAACTCCTTCAAATAATGATATCTTGTATAAAAATCAATGCATAACTCAACACATAATCATTGAAAATTCGAACAGAATGTTCTATACAAACACGACATAATTTTCCTTCAGATGATTTTAAAGTAAAGAATCATTATCGAAATTCTGCATTTTGCAATGTAACTTTATCAGCGCTATAGAACCGATATCTTCTCAGCAGGAAACATCATTAACCATGATCATGCTTCTGAGATGAGCTTATGTCTAATTGTTTAAACTTATTAATGCATGCAGTCTGGTGAAATAAAGCAGCTGAAATTTTGTTGAGTAGAAAAATAGTTTCCCAAATATGTTATCTATGTAATACATATGGATACACTGTAATTTTTATTTCTTACATATCAAATGCGCAATCCAAGTAAGCTTGAATAATTCTGCAAGTAGTCTTCTTTCCAAGAATCTTTTCAAATTTTGTCACTAAATGACACTAAATTACTCCAACCCATGGGTATACTTCCATCATTTTAATCAATTCATGTTTATAAATATTTTTCAATTGTTCTTTCTTTTGTCGACCGCATTGAACTTGAAAGGGTAAGAAACAACTGTGTAATCATTGCTATTTTGGGGGGTTGTCTCTTGAATATGTCCGTAGTAAAGGACCTGCATTTTACTGCTGTCTATACTGTAAACCATTAACAACTCGTCTGCTGTGGCTGCCATTTCACTTGACGTCACCAGCATCGTTTTCAAGTCCAAAAGCATCAGTCTCAGTTCTCTTTCAGTTATTAATTTATACACAACTCCTTATCCAAGTGGTCTGAGTCAGAGTGCTCAATGTCCCAGTTTTTTGTTCCAGATGTTGAGCAAAGTATAATCTTCTTTATGCAGCTACAGGTTGAGGATGATGCATGTAAAGTTAGCGAGTGCAATCAACACAAATCTCATGACGATTAAGGACTCAGAGTGAGCCTAAGACAGGAGCTATGTTTAGTTCTGCTTGGAGATACCAATTAGTGCCTCCGAGTGAAGCAAAATATCAAAAGTGATGACATTTCTGAAAAAGAGTAAAATCAATTTTTGATTAGGCATGAAGTAAATCATCTCTGAAACTCTCCCTAACCCTAGAATCTGTTATTATACAAGCCAATAAAGTTTCATTGGATGTAAGTCATTTTAGGTTGTGATTCATGTACCTATAAATGAAAATGTCATATCAGATATATTACTTGCACAAATTCTTTTATCTTCCAAGCTAAAATCATATAATAAAAACTATATGTTTATTTAATAGGTTTAAGTTGACATTTGTAAATTTACTTTGTAGACTTACTAAAGTACCATAGCAATCTAAATCTTTTGTATTTTGCTCTTAAATTGATATATTCTTTTATTATTGCCTCTTAGTATTAGTATTTTTTTAGATCCCAGGTGGAACTTCCTATGCATTCAATTACTTGTGTCCCAAAAAGCATCCGCACAATAATACCTTATAAATTATAATAGTACGTGTTTCTTTGCCTTAAAAGATATGAAAACTTGAGAATTAGAGGCATTAATTACTTGCCTGAAGTAATACTATTAATATGTGGTAAACTCAGTGTCAAATAGCAATCTTTGGTGCTGAATTTAATTTTTGAATGATTGCATCTATTAACTGGGCTTCTTCTATTGGGTGAGTCTGTTGCCTGATTGTGATATCTGGGAGTGAGTATCTACTTAATATGTACCTAGCATGACTTTGAAACGTGCTCAAATAGCTTTAGTTTTCAGCTTGGATTTCACATCAGTTGCACAGTCTGACACTAATTTCCATCTTTCTGGTCTGTCCCAGCATTTCAGATTCATTTTCTCAAGTCTGTGTCCTTGAAAATGACCCTAGTGCAGTTCTTTTTCCTACAAGTCAGGCTGATCTATAGGTGAAGGTTGTTCAAGTGGGATTCAATAACTTTTGAAATTAATTCTCTTTCATTTACTTGAGGAGAAAATTCAATCATGAAAATCATAAATAGGCATCTATGTACAGATTCAGGAAGAGGAAGAGAAAGGAAATGTCAGCCAAAGCTTCCAGAAGTGTATTATCTGTTTAAGGTTACAAGTGTTAATCTAAAATTGGAATCTGCAATCTTATTATCCTAAGCAATAATTGAACTGTAGTAAAATAAGGATCGAAACCAGTACACATCCTCATACACAGTGAATTATGAGCAGTTAGAGACAAACAGCAAGATTCAATGGCAGCATACCAGGAGAGCACAAGATCTGCAAAGATGCTCCTGGCTGCTACAGCTTTTAGGTCATAGGACTTATTCATCTTACTATGTAAGAAAAATATTGTCTTTGTCTCTCAGGAAAACTTTAATTATAAGTGTTGCAAAGGCAAGCTTCATTTGGAAGTATATACTTTAAGGAAATGGGGGCCTCTCTGAGATTTGGTTCACTAGGGAAAATGAACATCATTGTGACGAATGGAAGGAATAGCTCAGACACAATTTCAGAAGAAGAGAAAAATAAATAAACAAGACATTAGGCAGATAATGCTGACTAACTCCAAATTGCTAGTGAATAGGAACAACTGATACAAGAGAGGGGTAAAAAGTTCAACAACATAAAAAAACTAATTAATAGCTAGATGATATTTCTTTATTTTATTTTAATTTTTAAGTCATTTTATGTGTGACTCATACATCCTTTTTCACAATACATAAATAAGCATACTGTGTCAAGCACCCTCACATGTCCACTTCTATTATCATTCTCCAATTGTCCGCCTTTTCCCTTAAACTCTTAGTATTGGCTTTTCCATCCCTTCCCTTCTTCCCCTGCTCTCTCCTTCCCACCAACTCTCAATACTTTATGCATTGTTATTCTTTGTACGTTGTTATTGTTCTGTCACTTATTACACTGCCCGACCTCTCCCCCAACCCATTTCCCTGATGCCCATCCTTCAAATAGGAGCTTATGTGTATATCCTTGCCATTGGTTCCGTCTCTCTACCCCACCTTCTCTCTACCCTTCCAGCATCTCCAATCTAACCATTGGCCTGAAGGGGCCCATCCATCTTGGTTTCCCCATATGTCCAGCTCCCCTCTATACTAGTATACCTTCTCCAGTCCATCTGGATTTGTTAGGTAGAGTGCGGACCATGATGATTTGGGGG